>ML103491.1:10881-26714 GCA_003697995.1 Taxidea taxus jeffersonii | reverse complement strand
GCTTGTTAAGACACAGACTTCCCCGACAGCCAGAAACTCCTTTATGAGCCGTCCTATCCAGTTTGGGCACATATTCAGATTACGTGGGCAACTACCAAAGCCTGGGTCCCATCACCAAAGTTTATGAGTTAATGAGTCTGGGAATGGCCTTATCAATGGGATTTTTCCAGTTCCCCAGGTGATCTATCTCCAGCCAAGACTGAGAATAGGTTTTTCAGAGGTACACTTACTCTAACTTCCCTGAGAAGAACAGCCTTGAAAAACCTACTAACTGTATGGACTACTGAGCCTATCCTAACAACTTCAATCTGTAGGTCTAAGACAGTCTCTCCATAGGTAAGCTAACCATTCTGGAGAAATTTTTATCATCTTGGCATTTGGAGAGACATAGAAAATGTCTCCTCTAATAGTCACGAGGTACATTGGTAATTGATGATCATTAATTAGTGCTATTTTCACCCACCTCTACGTCCCTTTCCCCAGTGAATGCAGACATGAGGCATGCTGAGATACAGTTTGGATGGCAGGGGGGCAGGGAAGGGAAGGGCAGCATGGAATTAGTCCAAAGCCAAGTTACAACTTTTGGAAACAGGGGCAGTGGTTGGCAGGTGTTCATGTCTGCTGTATTATTACAGACAATGAGTCACAGCTGTTGCCAACTGTGACGCGCACACTACATGCCTGTCATTCTATCAAACACCCTGGTAGCTATTCTACACCAAGCTCCTTGCCCCATATTTTGCTAGGCCCGAAATTGTTTGAACTTTTCTATACATGGAACAAGCATTCAGTGAAGTGGGCTCATCAGTCATCTCAAATGCCTGCAACTTCAGGATAACCTGCCAGCTGCGGCTGGATTCAAAGGCTCTCCTAAAGGTCCGGGTGGGTGAGCAGGCAGAGCTGTTCTGCAGACCGCAATGATTTGGGAAATTGCCATCTCCAGCAGCTGCTCTACTGGACCTTATAAAAAATAATTTTTTTAATCTGAATTTAGACAGAGTCTCATTTCCTTCTTTAAATCTTGATCATGATGATACACTTAACTCTGTCCTTTTGTTTAGAAGCAGAATTAGATCTTGTCCCAGTGGAGGCACTTTTATACCTAGAAAGGATTACAGATAAGCCGAGATCCCTGCATGGGGCCTTGACGTAGCAGGAGACCCCAGACCATGGGCATTTATGGCTGGGGGATCATTTCCATGTGAGCTGTGATAACAAAATATTGGGAAGTCATGCTTAGAGAGCCTCACCGGTAAGTAAAATGTTGAGCAGTAAATGGAAGCTGCAGGAGAGGCATACAGATTGCAAAATTGGTAAATCCTGGAATGGTAATTGTTGGTCTGGAAATGTTTGGGAGGCACTGGAGATTCATTCAAAGTCTGGCAAGGGGACCCTTAAAGAGGTACCTTTTCA
Organism: Taxidea taxus jeffersonii; assembly: GCA_003697995.1. Classification (NCBI taxonomy): domain Eukaryota; kingdom Metazoa; phylum Chordata; class Mammalia; order Carnivora; family Mustelidae; genus Taxidea; species Taxidea taxus. The sequence continues at coordinate 25,301 of ML103491.1, read as the reverse complement.
GGGTATTGCTCCCATCGAGAAAGGACATTGGTTAGCTCTTTCCAATAAACCTCTTAGAGCAAGTCCCCACCTTCCTCAGTAGCCATCCCACTCTGGTTCTATAAATCACTTCCCTTCTTGTAAGGCCTGGAGCCAATTGGCTGTAATGACATATCGAACCTTGTGTCCCACATGCCCCTGGCTGATTATATATTCACTAGATTTTTAAAAGGCAAGTCCAAGCTATTGAGTATCCTTCAAATTTGGAACCAATTCCCTTGTTAGGATTTCGTCCTTATTAGAGTCTGAATAGCTGTTGGCACCAGTTCTTTTCTCTTCACACTGTCTACCAAAGTGAGCAAAATTCTCGAGGAGTTACTATTCTTAAATGCAGGTAATACTGAGCAAAATGAATAGCAAAGCCTCCATTTTGTAAATAAAGAAATGATGTCTCCATTTTAGCAGCAGAAGAGTGATGTTCCTTTTTAATATTAAGAGGTCATCTGATTTAATAACACATTTCCCAAACAACATAAATAGAGGCCTCATTTGGACAACGAGATATTGATTGGAAGCTGTCTCTTCCTATAAATGCACGACCAATGTGGGCAGCAAGAGGCTGTACAAACTCAATGGGCAATCTCAGTACCTCTCCAGAGCCATCAGAGCATTGACTTGTGATTTGGTCATGCAGTCATCCCTCATTTCAAAGAGCAGTGGAAAATTCCTGAATCAGATCTAAAGCTTCATTCCTTCTATCTCATGGTTACAAAGCTCCCTGTAGCTGTCTGCCTTGCAGGCTATCCTATAGACAGGGTGAGATGAAACTGGGAGAAGGGGGAGGCTGCCTACTGCCCAGCATCTGTGTGCTTCCCAGGGAAATGCAAAAAGTCTCTGGGTCTCAATTTCCCCAGATATTCTAGGAGAAAAATTCCATATTTTAAATAACTCTGGGGTTCAGAGAGGACAGGTATATATAAATGTAGCATACTTGTACCTTACTGTTGAGGTTAAACTAGTTTGCATTATAACAGCATGGGTTCTGTCACCATATCAGTTGTTGGCACAGAGATGTCCCATGGACATGACAATTTTTCAGACGCATTGTCTCCTCAATTCAACTGCAGCCACAAGTATTTTTGAGCACCTCTTATTTTCCTGCTTCGTCCTAGGCTCTCAGAGACAGCAAAGCCCAAGTACTGGTTAATCTTGACTTCTTTAAGACTTTCAACTAAGAGACACAGTCAACTTTATTCACTTGATCTACTTGTAGATTCACAGTTGTTTCGTTATCTGTTCAGGAGCCAATCCTTATTCTTAAAAAAATCAGTGAACAACAATAGGAACAACAAAATCCTTGAAGAGATTCAGATGATCTTCTAAAAGGAAATGCTACTCAAATAAATCATACCTCATTAATGGTTAACATAAATTAAAAAGGATATTTCAGTCAGATTCTGCTGTGACTCAGCTCAATACCGTGTTTACAAACATTTAGTTTGTCTTTCTTTGTTATCTTACGTTTAACCTGTTTAGCCATTATTAAAACATTAACATTATCATTTGTTTCTGTTGGCCCCAGAAGTCAAGAAGGCGTAGACTCTGATGCAGAGCCAATCATGCAGCAAGTGGCTTCTCTCCCTTGTAACTCTCATTAAAAAAAAGGCTTTTAAAAAAAGGCTTTCAGTTCTTCAATAGTAAAAAATTACACTAAAACACACTACTAATAAGTCAACATATTACAAATCTGAATTTGATTTTTAAAGATTTTTTAAAATTTCTTTTTTTATTGAAGTATAATTAACATGCCATTTTATGTTGCATTCAGGTATAAAATATAATGATTCAATAATTAGATGTTTGGATTTGTTGGAAAATGCCTGAAAAAGCTATGATCATTTCTATTTCAAAAAACATTTTACTGATACCATTTCTATATTTGCTTTGTTGGCAAAGAGAGCAAATATAAACTTTAGGATTGCCTACAATGTCTATCCAATTTCTGAATATTATACTGTATTTGTAATAATTTCCATGTCTACCTTTATCCTCACCATCTCTTCTTGGACATATAAATAGGGTACAGGTTTATCCACATGGCACTAAAAGAGGTGAATTGATACAAGTGAGGTTGTTAGGAGTTGAAGATTCTGTAATCAGTTAGTATGTTTGGTATGTTCTTTGTTTTGTTTTGTTTAAAGATTTTTTTTATTTATTTGAGAGAGAATGAGAGAGAGAGAGAGCACATGAGAGGACAGAGGTCGGCAGGAGAAGTAGACTCCCTGCTGAGCAGGGATCCTGATGTGGGACTCGATCCCAGGATTCCAGGATCAGAACCTGAGCCAAAGACAGTCGCTTAACCAACGGAGCCACCCAGGCGCCCTGTTTGGTATGTCCTAACAACTGGCCAGCTCCATGACTTCAAGAAAGCAACCACTGCAACCTTCAGTACCTTCATCTAAAAGATAAAGAAAATGATAGCATCTAACTCAGAAGGTTACCGAGAGAATTCAAGAACAACCCAGGCAACATGTTCAGTGCATGCAATACTTGTCACTTAGTAAGCCTGGGATAAACATTAGCAGTTAATATTATTACATAACTGTTTTATATGAAATTCAACACTAAGTCAGCCATTGTTCTAATTAGTGGTTTGAGTTTGTCTATTTCTCCAATGTCAGTGGTACACAGCTATGGTCAGGAGAGTTGGCATATTGTAGAGACCATCCAATTAAATATTTTATTTATTTATTTGAGAGAGAGAGAGAGAGAGGGAGAGAGAGCAAGGGAGAGCATGAGCAGGGGGGAGGGCAGAGGGAAAGGGAGAAGCAGGTTCCCTGCTGAGCAGGGAGTGCATCTGGGCACTGGATCCCAGAACTCTGTGATCATGACCTGAGCCAAAGGCAGACATTTAACTAGCTGAGCCTCCCAGGTGCTCCTGTAAGTTATTATTAATGGGTATTTCAGATAAAAGGAAGTCATGATGAATTGATGATGATAACTGACAATTATTTTGTTTTTACCATGAAGCAGACACAGTGTTAGCCCTTTAGATGTATTATGTCCTGTCCCTAAGTATAATCTGAAATAATATAAAGGGAGTTTTGTAGTTTTGCAATCTATGAATAGGTGAATTGCTGATTTTAACTTCTCTTCTTTTACCTTATTATTATTTTTTAAAATCAAAGTCTAACTCAGCCCACTGTAGTTTTGGGAAATGCCTTTGACCTTCTGTCATTGTATCATTACCCCTACTTCTGTAATGGACCATTTTACAATGCTACATTAATATGGAAGAAGCACTACTATGAACACATTTAATGCCTCAATCTTGTTGCCTGTATTGAGATAAGCTTTTAATAGCTTCTTATATGTGAGCTGAATACTTTCTTCATTTTTAAAAAATTGATTTACATACTCTTTCCAACTGTTTATGGCTGGTTCAAAAGCTAGACTATCAATTTGTTAAATTTCAGGTCAAACTGTATTTTTTGTTGACATCTGGATACATAATCTCTCTCACCATACAAAAGAGAGGGTTGAGATGTGTTTGTTATATTTATCCTAATGTCATAAAATGGCTCTGGACCACCTACATTTATGAGTTTGCATGGTACACAATGGTAGGCATGCCATTCACACTATAATGATTATTTATTATAACAAATTTATGATACATATATGTTTCTGTCATTTCTAAAATAGGAGTATGACTTTTCTAACAAAATCAGTATTTTACTTCAATTTTTCTAATTGATGACCAGTGTATTCAAAAGTGAAATTCACTTCTTAATTTACGTGAAGGAACCCATATGGGTGGTACCTACATAAATACTTATTTATATAATATGTATTTCCATACAATATACATAAACATATATACATACTTAGAAGTTATAATTTTTCTTGACCTTGACCCTCAATAATTTAATCCTCTGTATCAGTTTTAAGCTGTTATTTTACTATTTTTATTGATTTTGATCACTTATACTACACTCCATGAAAACATTACTTATGTTCAAGAAGCTGTGCTTTTTTTGCTTTGTGTTGTTTCGTTTTTTGTTTTTCAGAGAGAGAGAGTGCACAGGGTGGGGAGGGGCAGAGGGAAAGGAAGAGAGAGAACCTTAAGCACGTCCCATGCCCAGTGTGGAGTCTGATGCTGGGCTCAGTTTCACAACCCTAAGATCACAACCTGAGCCAAAACCAAAGAGTTGGATGCTTAACCAACTGAGCCATACAGGCGCCCCAGGAAGCTGTTCTTGACTTGACGCCAAACTGCAAATTATCTGGGTAAAGCAGATGAGAGTTAACATCATTATCATGACTAGTCATTACTCTGATAAAATCCCTAAAATACAGGATAGCACATCTCAGTCATCAACCCAGGTTAGCATATCTCCATCATCAACCTAGTCAATATGTATAGGTATTTTTACCCTTCAGTTTTTGGCTGCTGTATTAGGATCAATGGCAGCCATGAGAGTGATGTTCTAATATTTCACAAAAAACAAGGAGTACAAGGGCCCGATATTGCCAATTAGGCAAGACCTTTGATTTTTCAGAAAAACACTTTAAGTTGAGCATTTATGTATTCTGAAAGTCTCAGGATTCTTAACAACATCATAAAATCTGACAGAGCTTTAGTGAAATTTCTTACTTCTTCCTACTACTAATCAGGGATCTTAGTCATAAAACTTCATTTTTTAAAATTTAGCTAAAGCCAGTGCTTTAGTGTTAGAGAGATTCCATTTAGAAGTTTCCAATATAAAGCTCATAAGGAGCTTATTTTATCTATCCATCTAATTACATTCAAATTATCACAAAGTGAATACCTTTGGCCCCTAAAGTAACAAAAATTCAATTTTTTTACAAGAAGGCCGTCAATGTGATCAGGGGTACTGTTGTGATCAGGGGTACTTCTTACTGAATGTTATTAATATAATAACAATGTATTACCTAATAGGAAGATGGAGGATATACCCCATTAAAAGAGTCACAGAGCAATAGAAAATCAGATTATAAGTATATGAAGATGACTGAGACAATGACTAAACTGTATCATCAAGAGTTGTGGTGGCCTTCAACTTTATTACCCTAAAGCACTGGTAGCATCATCATAGCACCTGAAACCACAGTGTAAACCACCAGACCGAGGGTTCTCCCTACAGACATCCATAACAAACAGAGGATAAAAAGGGAATACTGATTGTTTTTCCTCCATAGATCTTCTCTTTATTCAGAGTCTTAGTACTAGTTACTTAACTCGTTTCCACCAATGACACCAGGAATGGCGATGGATGAGGCAGCCTACAAGCCTCCTATTGACTCTAATGGGTTCCAACTAACTCTTTTTCTGGAGTCCAATCCATAACATTCATTGTGTGCATGCCTGGGAAGCAACAAAAAAAGGACCACACTTTTTTCCTTACATTTTATGCAATCTTGAAGATTCTAACTCATTTTCATCTTTCTAGTTAACTCTCATTTTTAAAAATTTTTTTAAGGATTTTATTTATTTATTTGACAGACAGAGATCACAAGTAGGCAGAGAAGCAGGCAGAGAGGGGTGGGAGGCAGGCTCCCTGCCGAGCAGGGAGCTTGATGTGGGGCTCAGTCCCAGGACCCTGAGATCATGACCTGAGCTGAAGGCAGAGGTTTAAACCACTAAGCCACCCAGGCACCCCAACTCTCATTTTTTTAATAGAAATCTAGATATTAACACATTTTTAATTCATTCTTTTATTCAACAAATTCAATTGCCCCCCCGCACCACAAGCACTTAAAAAACAAAGAAATAAACAAACAAAAAACACTTTTTTTTTAAAAAAAAGTAAGCTTTACATCCAATGTGGGGCTTGAACTCACAACCCCAAGATCAAGAGTTGCATGCTTTATCAACTAGGCCAGCCAGGAGCCCCATTGTAATATTTTTAAGATGCTCAATTATGAGCTTTGAAAACATGGATTCAAACCCTTCATGAAAGCATCACACTTTCATGTGGGCATTATTATATTTATTCTGAAAGAGGAGGAGGAAACTATCTCTTATTAAAAGATTGTCATGTATCAGGTAGTATACTGTCCTCTGAGCACCCTAAGAAGGCCTTCTGGGGCCCAGAGATAGGAAATGCTTTGTCTCAGGCCATAAAATCAGCAAGTGGCAGAACCCAATGCAGGCACAGTTCTTTCCAGGACTAGTGACTTTTCTCTCAACTTCACCTGCTACTTCCCTGATACCTCAAATGGTAGCAGAAGGACACCACCCTCAGCTCCAAAAGCTAGAGAAGAGAAGTTTTGCACAAGGTCTGTGCAGTTTAGGTTGTGTCCTTGGTACCATAAAGCAGTAGACAGCAAGCCAACCAGTTGGCTGATTCCCTCAGAGAGATTTATAAAACCTTAACTTCCTGAGTCACATAGCCAAAGATCTGATTAGGCAAGTTTGGGGGTGTGGCCAGAGCTTTGGTATTGATAACTTGTAAAAACACCTCAAAGTGGTTTTCATGGGTAGTCTCCTGTATTTTTTTAAAAATATTTTATTCATTTATTTGACAAAGAGAGAGAGAGACCACAACAAGTAGACAGTTTAGCAGACAGAGATAGAGAGAGAAGCAGGCTCCCTGCTGAGCAGACAGCCCAATTTGCGGCTTGATCCCAGAACCCTGAGATCATGACCTGAGCCGAAGGCAGAGGCTTAACCCACTGAGCCATCCAGGCACCTTGGGTAATTTCCTTTAGAACCATGGTCAGTGTCTTAAACAGCGGTCTTCATAGATTTATTTGCATTCTTAAAAGAATTTCAAGAACCAGACATACCCTCTGATGTTTAGTGAAAATCTAATTAGGAATGGAAGGCATTTCCTAGAAGTGACCTTCTCAATTCATTATATTCTTTTCAAGTCATAAGTTCCTAAGCACAGTCATCTGTTATGAAATATAATATTTAAAAATCTATCACCCAGGGGCACCTGGGTGGCTCAGTCATTAAGTGTCTGCCTTTGATTCAGGTCATGATCCCAGGGCTCTGGGATGGAGCCCCTCATCATGCTCCCTGGTCAGCAAGAAGCTTGCTTCTCTCTCTCCCACTCCCCCTGCTTGTATTCTCTCTCTCTCTTGCTGTCTCTCTTTCTGTCAAATAAATAAATAAAATCATAAAAAAAAAATCTATCACCTGAAAACTTCCCTAGATTCTCCTTCCATTTTGTTGAAAGCGAAGAATTGGAAACCAACTAACCAGCAATGAGGATCTCTTAGCCATACTTAGTACACACTCATTAGTGTCACTGACTTCTTTCAACAACAGTACTGAATTATCCCTTTGCTTGATAACAGGGAGGTGTTTGAGCCTCAGGGCTATGAACCACATTAGTGTTCTAAGTGGGTATGTCTTTCTTTTATAAAGTTGGAAAAGGGGTAGTAAAAGAGAGAGCTGTAGATTATTGTTAAGACAGTGCCTAAGGAAGTAGATGATCTGAAAACTCCCTGAGCTCATGAACCTTGTTGAAAGATATCCTGTTTCTCCAAAGGTCCATTTATAGCATTATAAACATGGCTGCCTTAAAGTATCCTGAGAGTCTCTGTATGACAGACTGGTGCCCATGGGGTAGCTAAGGAAAGAATGATGTCAGATAATTGTGACATGTATCTAAAGCACCTCAAATATGAATCCTTGCTGAGGAGAAGGGATGGTTTGTTGCCTTGCTTGTGAGGACTTCTAAGTGGGTCAGCACTGAGACCCTAAGTAGCACTTAAGTCATTCCTTGGAGAGGGGGCATTATCTGAAGCAGCCAGAGAGAGAGGATTGGCCTCCCATAGTCATCAGGGTTTATGAGGAGCTGACCAAAAATATTCCAGGAATGTCTGCTGAGGAGAATGACATGTCATTTCAGTGGCTGCTGGGGGCACCAAACTGCCAGTCTGCAGAACAAGCAGATCATTCAGTGGGGTTTAAGGAACCACTCTTTCTCTGAGACATCAGGAAAACTGACCTGCCATTTGGTCCCTTAGTTCCTCTGAAAGAGGGTCTTGCTTGGTGGCGCAAATCCTGAAGAAAAGTGAGAGCTGCATGGTGTCTAGGGCACCGACTGAAAGGTAGCCATGAGAGGGACATGAGCAGGGAGCTCTGGGATGGGGTCAATTGTCAGGGGAGGCCATAGCAGGGCCAGCTAGGAGCCTGTACCTCTTGGCCACTGTGGTTTAAGTTTGGGAGAGTGTTTGGTTGGGCGGCCAGCATACCTGATCAGAAGCCGAGTGTCTGTATTTCTCATACCCAGAGTCCCAAGCACCAACAAGGGACACAGCTCTGTACGAGCCCAGTGGCCTGAAAGGACCTCCGACCCCAGGGTTTCTAAGAAAATCACAGGTGGGCTCTGCATTGTTTCAGGTCTTTTCTAGCCTGGGGGCTCTTGGTTCAGCAAATAAGCAGTCACTATAGGAGAGTACTCTAGCAAATTTTCCTGGGGTGGAGTTCAGTCAAGAAAGGAGCACAGGTACATGGACCCCAGAAATATGACTGAGGAGCCCACAATGGGACTGGGTCACCCCAGACAGCAGCTGTGGTGAGATAACCAAGCCTCCAAAGGGGTAGAGGTTAGGGCACAGGGAGTCTGAGATGTGTGGTCACCAACCTAGCAATTTTTTTTTTTTCAGTGTTCCAGAATTCATTGTTTATGCACCACACCCAGTGCTCTACACAATACGTGCCCTCCATAATACCCACGACCAGGTTCACCCAACCCCCCAAACCCCTACCCTCCAAAGCCCTCAGTTTGTTTCTCAGAGTCCACAGTTTCTCATAGTTCGTCTCCAATTTCCCCCAACTCACTGCTCCTCTCCATCTCCCCATGTCCTCCGTGTTATTCCTAGTAGTTCTTTAAGAAAAAGGAAGGGAGGAAATACAGGCTTGATGGGAAAACAGGAGGAAGGAAGAGGGATGGAGGTAAGCTAACAACAAAGAAACCCTACATAGACAACATGAAAGGGGAACAAGATGTGTGAAATTAAAAAACAAAACAAAAAATCCATAAGATTAATCACCACAGAAGGGTTGGAGCTAAAAAGGAGGAAAAGGAACATAAATAAATCCAGGTATTTGCCTCAAGGCAGTACAATTTGATGGCTTGTGGGGGTGGGGTGGGACTGCAGTTCTAAACAAGCCCAATATATTTTATCTTGAGATGTCAAAACAAGGACCTTGTAACAATTGTGTTAAAAAGTAAAAAAAGAAAAGAAATTGTAAATGAAAGCATATCCAAATCCTAAGTGTCACATATGTGTTTATGGAGCAGTTGCGTGAGTTCCAAGCAGAACTGGGATCCTACAGTCCCATTCCCGTCCAATGACCCCTTCAATAAAGCACATATCACAATAGTCAAATGATTTTTTTTCCCAGTGCATACAAAGGTTACATTTAAACTATACTGCAGTCTCTTAAGTGTGCCATAGCATTATGTCCAAAAAAACTATTGTACATACCTTACTTAAAAACTATTTTATTGGGGTGCCTGGGTGGCTCAGTGGGTTAAGCCTCTGCCTTCGGCTCAGGTCATGATCTCAGGGTCATGGGATCGAGCCCCACATCGGGCTTGCTGCTCAGCAGGGAGCCTGCTTCCCTCTCTCTCTCTCTGCCTGCCTCTCTGTCTACTTGTGATTTCTGTCTGTCAAATAAATAAATATCTAAAAAAAAAAAATTCTAAAAAAAACACCAAAACTATTTTATTAAATAGAGCTACACTATGACTCTACAATTGCACTACTGGGTTTGTACCCCAAAGATACAGATGTAGTGAAACAAGGGCCATCTGTACCCCAATGTTCATAGCAGCAATGGCCACAGTCGCCAAACTGTGGAAAGAACCAAGATGCCCTTCAACAGACGAATGGATAAAGAAGATATGGTCCATATATACAATGGAATATTGTGCTTCCATCAGAAAGGATGAATACCCAACTTTTGTATCAACATGGATGGGACTGGAAGAGATTATGCTGACAGTCAATTATCATATAGTTTCACTTACTTGTAGAGTATAAGGAATAACATGGAGGACATTAGGAGAAGGAAAGGAAAAGTGAATTGGGGGAAATCAGAGGGGGAGATGAAGCATGAGAGACTGTGGACTCTGAGAAACAAACTGAGGGTTTTGGAGGGGAGGGAGTGGGGGGTTGGATGAGCTTGGTTGTGGGTATTAAGGAGGGCCCATATTGCATGGAGCACTGGGTGTGGTGCATAAACAATGAATCTTGGAACACTGAAAAAAATTAAATTAAATTAAAAATAACTATTTTGTTGGTTAAAAAAAATGTTAACCAACATCTGAGCTTTCAGTGAGTTGTAATCACTGGTCACAGATCATGATCACAAAAATAATAATAATGAAAAAGCTTAAAATATTATGAGCATTACCAAAATGTGACACAGAAGCACAAAGTTGGAACAAGTTTCACTTCACTGTTGGAAAAATGGTACCAACAGACTTCCGTCTTCTGTGAGGGTTGCACAAAACTTCAGCTGGTAACAAGTGCAGTATCTGCAAAGTATAATAAAGTGAACCAAAATAAAACAAGGTATGCCTGCATCAACAGTGATTTACTTGGACACAAACTCACTGGACCCTTTTAACAAATACTTGTGAAAAGAACAGGCAGGTCCACAGACGGTAGGTCATGATTTTTAGTAAAAGGCAGGTCCTAGGCAACAGAAGCTCTAAAGGTATAGTGGCAGGGTTCTGGTTTCATGTAAAACCAAGTGACTGGGGGTGCCTGGGTCACTCAGTGGGTTAAAGCCTCTGCCTTTAGCTCGGGGGTCCTGGGATCTGGCCCTGCATCCAACTCTTCGCTCAGTGGGGAGCCTGTTTCCTCTTCTCTCTGCCTGCCTCTCTGCCTACTTGTGATCTCTGTCTGTCAAATAAATATGTAAAATCTTAAATAAATAAATAAATAAATAAATGACGGGAGATTTTCGCCACAGAGCTACTGACTAAGGCAAACTCCATTATAAATTCGGAAAGACCAGAGAAGCGTTGTTAATCCAAATACTATTTGTTTTAGTTCTCTAGGGCTTTGTAAGGGGCAGACATTTAAATAACAGCTGATTTTGATTCCAATGCCCCATCTTCCCAATTTCAGTAAAGAGTGGAAACCCTTTGCTAATAAGCAACAATTTGAAATTACCAGTAGGGTCTAGTCCTTATAAGACAAAGAGTCTAGAGAGAGAGAGAAAGACCTTAGGCCTGTATTATACAGTTTCAAAGACTGAAAAAGCCCCAATTTCAGTATCTTCAAAAATAAGTCTCAGATTTGTCAAGGCTGTACATCACTTATATATTTTCATAAAGCCAAATAGCTCTGAATTCTGCTGTTCAGTTCTTTTTGCTGTTGGCCCAGATACAACCTACTGGAAAAATATTCAAAGATTCCTGTCCTCTGTTTTAGTGTATCAGATGTTATTTTTCAAAAATTATTATTCCTTGCCACATGCACTTTCATTCTCTTATTTTTATTTAAGCATACATAGTAGTGTCTCCTAAACTTAAATGACCATAAGAATCAGCTGAGTTCTTAAAAATAGAAATCCAAACACCCATTTCCTGGACATTCAATTTAGTGGCTGTCTCAGAAAGCTAGATTTGTAAAGTGCCAGGGAGAATTTAGGAAAAGTTTTGGAAATATTGTGATAAAGAACTGTTGAATTAAACAAGAACTGCTTTTTCTAGCTCATTCTTTTTGCAAGGAAATATTTCTTTTCTTTGTCATATAGTTATGGCTCCTGGCAATGAATTGCTCTTTTCTTATTGTAAGTCTTTGAAACTCAATAATTACTTCCCCCTTATCATTAGGAATAGGAAATTCCACTTGGTAAGAAGAATCCTTGGCAGTGCTTCTTGCTCTGAACTCAGCCATTCTAGCCTTTTGCCCCTGCTCCCAAATACTCGGAAAAAGGAAAACACACAAGCAGCCACAGACGGCAAGACTTCATAGGCTCCCTTCATAAACATGGTCTTATAAAGAATGATTTCCAAATATAGTTACAGGGTAAAGACAATCTGTTTTAGGTAGATTTGGAATTTTTTAACCCAGCAATACACTTCTTCAGGTTTGTCTCTCTGGACAAAGGGGTCATGATTCTTTCCACAGCTCAAGTTTGATCTTGATTCATGAATGTCTTTCTGACTAATGGAACAAAAGTCCTATAAGAAAAATAAGAACTCTAGCTTTAATTGATTGAAATATGACAGAAGTGGCTGCCATGTGGATTTTCAGATTATATGGATATCTATTTCTGATTTTCTCTTCTTTTCCTAATATAAGACTCAAACTCAGCATAGATTACATCATAATCAAATGGGGCAAAAAGAAAACTTTACAATGAACAGGAAACACATGTCCTGATACAGCTTCTGTGATTTGGCAGATAATTCCTTAAGAAGCCTCAGTACATTTGCATCTTTGAAAAGAATTAAAAAAGATCATCAGCTGACAGACAAAACTCTTTCTCAGATGATGCTAGCCTCTTTTACTAGGGTATATATCTAGATACACTCATTCTGAGAAGAAAAAAGCTGAAATAAAATAGGTTAGACAGGAGTCACAATGCCTTTAGAATCACAATTAAACTCATCATTGTGGGAGGGGAGGACCCAGTAGAGCAGAGGGAGCAGTTCAAGATTCTAGTCTGTGTATCTAGATTTGTACCTTGAATTACAATTGTGTGTTCAGATTTCCAGCTCCCAATAAAGATGCGAGAAGAGATTTGTGTCAATTAGCATACACTTATGTTGAGTAAATAATAACTGACTTTAATTCAACACTTACTTTAAGGACTTAAACTTACAACATCTCATTTAACTTCCCTACTCCATAAGTAGGTACTAATACTACTGCTATTTTATGGATGGGAAAACTGAGGCTTAGCAAAATGAAGTAACATGGCCATCTCATATAATTACTAATCATTGCCTCTTACTTGTCATCTGTCTAGGAAGTGGCAGAATAAGGATTTAAACCCTAGCAGTTTGATCCTAGACCCACAATTCTTTAGCATTTCTTCATACTCTTTTATAGATGCCAACTCACTTGGGCAATATTAGGAATTCGGTGTCTATATTAAACACAAACTTCAAAAAATGCTCCCCCTTTTATTTTTTTTAAAAGCTTTATTGTAGATAGAGAGTCCGTGAGTGGAGTCAGCTCAAGATTGTCTGTCCTTCTCACTCCGCCCCTCCCTGCTGACTCCACTCACGGAGCATGGAGCCAGACCTGGGAGCTGGATCTTACCACCCTGAGATCACGAGACAAGAGTCAATGTCTAACCAACTGTGACACCCAAGTGCCCCAAAATATTCTCCCCCTTTTAAACTTGGAGGGTTAATGAGACCAGATCTGTTGAACTACTGAATTATCTTGGGAAAAGTTGCAGTCAACGTGGGGTCTTATATTCTTACTATTTGGCTGCTTCTTCTTTTTTTAATTTGGCTTCTTTTAATCACTGAGGATTACATTACTTTGGACAAACTGTGGACTATTAAAAAGTCTGAAAGAGTTGTGAAGTTGCTTTTTTTCTTTTATAAGGGAAATGAGTATTTTCTTGATAAGTTCAATTTCTACAATTATAAAGTAATATTAAGAATAAATTAACTCAGACTGATTTCATGGTTAAGGCTATAAGCTTAAGACAATAATGCGACTATATCTCGTGAGGCACTACTAAACAACCGTGAAAGGTTATTTGCAAGATATGTTCTATAAATTTAATTCTAGTTATTTTATATATATATGCATATATATATATCTTAATATATACAATCCTATACATTTCTATGAATCCAGACCCAAGTATCTACTTCAATATCTGTATTCCTGAAACAAAATTAATAACCTTCTTTTAGTAAATTATTTTTATATTTTTAAGAAAATCCTATCAGCACCAGGAAGAAGTTGTTTCAAATTCTGTCTTCATTGGAAAAGGCAAAAAAAAACACACACTGAAGAAAGCTCTTAAATTTCAAAGCAGATCAAGAAAATTCAATCTGTACATGGATGCCAAAGAGCAGTTCTCATACTTCATTTGGATTTTAAAAGAACAGGAAGTTTTTACCAAAAAAAAAAAAAAAAGAGAGAGAGAGAGAGAGAAACCTCCTGAACATGTTTCATGGGAGTTCCCTGCAACTTTTGACCTACCCTAGTATTTCCAACAATTGGTAATCTGGTCTTACGTAACTCCATTTCTCTGAGCCTACCATAGCTCTGGTATACATGCAGAACCAATACACACACAGAATATCCAGGATCAGAAAAAAACATACAACATGCCCTAAACAGAAATAGACAGGAAATAACAGTCTTGAGGTCTATTTGAAATACAGGTATTTTTGCTAAATAGGGCTTTGTTTTGTTTTTGTTTTTAATGCTATTATCTCTAAAGTAAAATTCTAGTGTTCCATTGT
>ML103491.1:0-10481 GCA_003697995.1 Taxidea taxus jeffersonii | reverse complement strand
CCAGTTAACATAAGATCTTGATGATTAAAAAAAAAACAACAAAGAAAAACTACCTATGTCTAGCAAGGTCACTGTAGCCCCATACTACTCACAGAGTCATGCTGTGAAAACTTTGAGAATTTCTGAATTTGACCAAATCTCTTCTGTATGTAATTTCCCCCAAGGTTCTGTTTTCCCATGTGTTTATTACTGTCTTAGTCTCTTCTGACTGCTGTAACAAAATATCACATACTGGGTAACTTCTATACAGTGGAAATTTGTTTCTGCCAGTCCTGGAATCCTGAAGTCCAAGATCAGGGTGCCAGCATGGTTGGGTGAGGGCTCTCTTCCCAGTCGTATGCAGACTTCTCCCTGTGTCCTCACAGGGCCAAATGGGCTGAGGAGTTCTTTAGAGCCTTTTTAATAATGCACTAATCACATTTGTGAGGCCTCCACTTTATAACTTAAACATCTGCCAAGGGCCCTAACAACGAATACCATCACCTTTGGAGTCAGATTTTAACATCTGGGGGGCGGGGGACACACACATTCAGACCACGACAACTATGTTCCCTTAGCTTGGTCACTGTGGACAGCAGCTATTTTTATCTTTTTGTCCTGGACCACAGAGCTTTTCTCACTAGACGAGAGATGCCCCAGGTCATGACACCGGGGTACCATGCCAGGCAGTCTAGAAGCCTGCACAGAAATCTTGAACAAATGATTCAAATCTGTGTTATAGACTAGGGATGGTAAGCCACCGTCCTTCAAACTGTCAGTCACTAGGATGAAATCGAGAACATCAAATCCATGAACACCAAGTCTTCCTGAATGAAATTGTGCATGACAGATGCACATTCTCTCAGACCTAAACAAACATCCTCTACGGATTAGGGACTGTGCTATGTAAATGCCAGTCTTAAGAGAAAAAAAAGCACAACTAAGAGGGGTTTATCTTTCATCATAATTACTTCTTTAGTAATCATAGCTCATATAATTGCTTGTTCCCTAGATACTGGCCACTTATTTGGTGACTACATAATTACTGATTATAAATATAACAGTCTATTATTTCATCACTCTTATTATCTTAATCTAGAAAGCGTAGTAATTTCCTTCAAGAAAAGCAGGATATATTATGAAGCACATTTGTGGGTGAAAAAAGTATATATACTATGTAAAAGAGTTACAGCTGGTTATCTCAGATGGATCACTCTTATTTGGATTCTGAAGGCCAAATCTTGTTTTCAAACTCTTACTGGTATTGTCATCTCTTTGGCTTTATTAAGCATGTTGTTAATGTAAATGGGTCCACGAGTCTGCAGACCTCAGAAAAGCAGAACTTTTAAGTCTAAACTATTATTTCTCTGCCCTTTAGGAAAAACACAAATCAGCAATTTTGTTACGAGGGTCAAGTTTATGGTCATACTGATCTTTTGCATTATTTTGAGAGGTGAAACAGTCCATCGCCTGTGAGGAGGGGAAATAGAGATTACTGAGTTTGCAGTTTGCTTTTAGTACACTCTTCGGAATACCATGAGTATCTGGAACCTTAGAAAGACCCTTAATGATGTAAATATGAAGCTCTTTCCAAGAAGAAATATGACTTGTTTAGCAACCACCAACCATTTTTGATGATCAGTTTCATGCTTCAGTTATTTCATCAACCTCACTGGCTTTTTTGTGCCTAAGAAGTTCACAGGGGGGCGCCTGGGTGGCTTAGTGGGTTAAAGCCTCTGTCTTTGGCTCAGGTCATGATCTGATCTCAGGGTCCTGGGATCAAGCCCCACATCGGGCTCTCTGCTCAGCGGGGAGCCTGCTTCCTCCTCACTGCCTGCCTCTCTGCCTACTTGTGATCTCTGTCTGTCAAATAAATAAATAAAATCTTTAAAGAAGTTCACAAGAACTTAACTATAACTTGGCTGCATTAGGCCTGGGGATAGGCAAAGATGCCAGGGTAGTTCACAGTTGATTCACCTCTCAGTGGAATCAAACTCTTATACGCTCTTTTGGAGAATATGTACCATCTATTAATGAGTTAATAAACTAAGATTTCAGTAACAGCCATCATGCATCTACTGCTCCAGCTAGAGCTACATATTTGAACTAGGCACTTTTTACTTAACCACAGAAAGTGATAGCAAACCCTTAAGAGTGAGAGTTCTTAAATTCTAAATAATGCTTAAATATCTGCAACAGGGACACCTGGGTGGTTCAGTGGGTTAAGCCTCTGCCTTCAGCTCAGGTCATGATCTTGGGGTCCTGGGATATAGCCCTGCATCGGGGTCTCTTCTCAGCAGAGGGCCTGCTCCCCGCCATCCCCTCCCCCCCGCCGCTGCCTGCACCTCTGCCTGCTTGTGATCTCTGTCAAATAAATAATAAAATCTTAAAAACAAAATCTGCAACAGCTTTTCATCAAAAGTTCACCTAGTTCCATTCTTAGTACTCTAAATATTAGACTAGTGGGCTTGGTAGCAAGAAGGCTTTTCATTAGCTTCTCAAGTGTTTTAATTCAAATGTGGTGATTTTTCTGTTTGTGTCCATCAGAAAACCCATTGGATATGAAAAATAGTTGCATGAAAGGAAGTGTGTGTACACTGGATGTATAAGGGAGTTAAAGGAAGGATGAAGCAATGGAACGTGACCTTTCAATAAGAATTATTGCTTCAATGCCATAAGGTAAAAGCAGGATTTCTAAATCCAAACATACTAATACTGAAAAAAATTATTCTAGATCATTTACATAGTGATAGATGGGCTTTGGTTTGAAATGGTTTTGCTAATGAGATTGCCTCAAGCAGTAAAAACAGAATCTCTATATTTCTCTGACCCTTTTTCATCAAACTAAACTATTGAAAAATAAATTTGCTTTGTGTCACTGCTTAACAACACGATGTCCCAGATCAGCTTATGAGCAAAAACTGTCTGTTCCTTACTTTTTATTTTTTTACAATTCCAAACTCTATATCAAATGATAAGATTAGATGAATGATAATTAATGATTGGCATTCATTATTGAATATTAAGATATTGGCATTTATACCTTTTTGGATTTAAGTAATTTTTCAATTGCATATTACTATGCTATGACTAATAGCAATCTACCCTAAATGAGGGAAAACAGAAAATATTCCCGAGAAAAATGATCTCTATTACCTAAACACAACACACATACTGATTAGAAGACACAAGAGCTGAGGCTAACACTAGAGAAATACTGTTTTGGAGACTGTAAAAGTGAGTGACGTTCACCACAGTTTTCCTTGAGATTATCATTTCCCTTATTTAACACATTCTCAACAGAGAGCCCATCCCACAAGGCACAGAGATTTATAAGTAGTTCCTTTCCAAAAAGACACCAATGTAATTGTACAGATACACAGAACAGATACATGTAACTATAGAAAAGAACAGCAGAAAAATACAGTTGACCCTGAAACAAAGCAGAGGTTAGGGGTGCTGATGCCCCATGCAGGTGAAAATTCATTTTTAATTTTTGACTCCCCAAACTTAACTACTAATAGTCTACTGTTGACCAGATGTATTATCAATATTATACATAGTTAATTAATCCACATTTCATATATTGTATGTATTATATAATATATGATTATAATAAATTAAGCTAGGGAAGATAAAATGTTATTAAGTCATAAAGAAGAGAAAAGAGATACTATTCTGTGCTTACTGAAAATCCATATATAAGTGGACCTGTGTGTTGTTCAAGGGTCAACTGTACACAATTTTCATTGTGAAAGTCAATGCTTCAAAGAGTCCAGAAAGATTTAAGTAATATTCTGCCAGTGGAGAGCTTCAGTGGACCATGATTCCTAAAAATGTAGGAGGTCAAAGGGCAAAATAACATGAATTTCTATCAGTAAGATTTCCAATTCTAAAAAAAATTTGTGAGGTATTTAGTTTCAACTTGGAAATGTGGAGACTGTCACTCCAACCTTTGCAACCAGGAAAAGACTGAACAACAAGTGGACAACTTCTCTTAAACCTATGAGAAAGCTAAGATTAGAGAGCAACCAACCATAATGAAATCTGGAGAAAGAAAGTTATCTACAGGGAGCAACAAAACCCAAGTCTTTGCTTACCCAAGGCAGACTGTTGGACACCACAGAAGCTGGTAAGAAGATTAAGATGAAAATGTTTTTAACAAATCACTAAAGGCTAGGTGTGGGTTATCAGCAGGGATTAAGTCCCTTGAGGTGCAAAATAACAAGACTGTGGTCTCTTATAGGATTCTTCTCTATGAATCCCACAAACATTCAGACAAGTTTGGTAAGAATCCTAATGAAGCTTCCTTGAAGAAGCTGATGAGGGAAAGAAGAGTAACACACCTAACACACCTAACAGAGATTCAAATGATGTGAGACAAAAATTATTTTTTTTTAAAGATTTTATTTATTTTTTGACAGACAGATCACAAGTAGGCAGAAAGGCAGGCAGAGAGAGGGGGGAAGCAGTCTCCCCACTGAGCAGAGAGCCCGATGTGGGGCTCGATCCCAGGACCCTGGGACCATGACCCGAGCTGAAGGCAGAGGCTTTAACCCACTGAGCCACCCAGGCGCCCCAAGACAAAAATTATTAACAGAACTGAAAAAGGAAATAAATCCACAACTGTAGTTGAGACTTTGCTCCTTTCTTAGTAATTGATAGAACAAGTAGGCAGAAAATAAGTAGGGATGTAGATGACCTGAGTAACACTATCTTACAACTTGATTTAAATAACATTTATAGGGGCGCCTGGGTGGCTCAGTGGCTTAAAGCCTCTGCCTTCGGCTCAGGTCATGATCCCAGGGTCCTGGGATCGAGCCCCGCATCGGGCTCTCTGCTCAGGGGAGAGCCTGCTTCCCCCTTTCTCTCTGCCTGCTTGTGATCTGTCAAATGAATAAATAAAAAAATCTTAAAAAATAAATAAATAAATAAATAAATAACATTTATAGAACTTTCCACCCAACAACTGCATAATGGACATTCCCTTCAAGTGTATATTCTGGAGCATAAAACAAACAAAAGGATGTATGGAAAATCCCCAAGCATTTGAAAGCTAAACAGCACACTTGTAAAATAATGCATGGATCAAAAAGGAAATGTCAAGAAAATATTTTAAATATTTTGAATTTGATAAAAATGAGAATACATCATACAGAATTTGTGGGGCACAGCTAAAGCAGCACTTACAGGTAAATTTGTAGCATTAATGCTTACATTCATAAAAAAAAGTTCTCAAATCATTCACCTAAGCTTCAAAAAGAAATCAGAGGGGAAAAAAATCAATTTAAATCCAAAGCAAGCATAAGAAAGGCAATAAAATAATTTATTTATTAAATTTTATTAGAATGGAAATCAATGAATTGAAAATAGCAAAAAAAAAATTAATCCAAAAGTCATTTCTTAGAAAAGATTAATAAAATTGACAAAACTAGTAAGATTGAACAAGAAAAAAGAAAGAAAACACAAATTACCAATACTGAAAATGAAAGAGGGAATACTAGTATTGACCCCATAGACATTAAAAGGAGAATGATGGGGAACTACAAACAATTCCATCCTCATAAATTTGACAATTTAGGTAAAATCAATACATTCTTGAAAGATACAAACTACCAAAAGTCATTCAAGAAAAAAAAATAGATTATGTCAATAATCCTGTATCTAATAAAGAGATGAGATTATAGTTTAAATTCTGCAAAAAAGAAATCCAACCTCATATGGCTTCACTAGTCTATAACTAATCAGTGCGTTTAAAAAGGCCACAGAATAGAAGGTCAATATACAAAAGTAAGTCTTATTCCTAATGCTGGCAATAAGAAATTGAAATTGAAAACAAAACAAACACCCCCCCCCAACACACAAAAGCCATCAAAAACACCATTCACAACAGCAATGAGGAGGGGACCCAAAACAAAGCAAATGTATGAGAGAAGAAAATGCATGCAGGATTTACATGTTGAAAACTACAAATGTCCATTAAGAAAATTTAAGTCTTGAATAAACAAAGAGATATATACCATATTCATGGGTTGGGAAATTCAATATTGTAAAATCTCAATTTTTCCCAAATTGGCCTATAGCTTCTGTACAATTCTCTAAAAAAATCCCAGCAAGTATTTTTTGGTAGTTCTTGACAAGCTGATTCTAAAATTAATAAGAAAGGCAAAGGACCTAGAATAGCCAAACAATATTTTAAAAAATGAACAAAGTTGAAAGACTCACATTATATAATTTTATAACTTACTATAAATTTATACTAATCAAAACTTTGGTATTGGGAAAACCATGGACACACAGATCTATGAAACAGAACAGAGAGCCCACTCTGCTCAGCATGGAGCCTGCTTCCCCCTCTCTGCCTGCCTCTGCCTACTTGTGATCTATCTGTCAAATAAATAAATTAAAAAAAAAAAAAAAGAATAGAGAGCCCAGAAATAGATGTGCACCAATGTAGTCAATTGACTTTTGACAAAGATGCAAAAGAAATTCAATGAACAAATGAAAATATTTTCCATAAATGAAAAATATGCAAAAAAAATCCTCAAGGCTTACCTTATACCTTATGCAAACACTAACTCAATAAAGATTATAATTGAATAGAAAACATAAAACTATAAAACTTCTAGAAGAAAATACAGGAGAAAATACATGATCTTCACTTTTGTAGAGTTTTGGAAATACACCATAAGCATGATACATAAAAGAATAAATTGATAAACTGTGTTTTAGCAAAATTTAAAGGTTTTGCTCTGTCAAACAGGATGTTAAAGAGAATGAAAGACAAGCCACAGACTAGAGGAAAATATTTGCTAATCACATATCTGATTAAAAAAAACTCCTTACCAAAATATATAAGAAACTTTTAAACTTGAACATCATAATGCAACTCATCAAAACTTAGGTATTTACCCAAGTAAATTGAAAACTTACATTCATGAAAAAACCTGTTAGCAGCTTTATTAATAATTTCGGCTTTAATCACAGTTGCTCCAAACTGGAAACAACTCATACATCCTTCAGTAAGTTAATGGGTAAACTGTGGTATGTCCATTCATATGAAGGAATATTGGTTGGCAATAAAATGGAATGAACAATTGATTCATGCACAGGCAGGAATGAATCTTAAATGTATTTTTCTAAGTGAAAGAAGTTAGACCCAAGCAGCTATCTGTCATGATTCTATTTATATTACATTCTGAAAAAGGCAAGATGTTGGGATAGAAAAACAATCCCTTGTTACTGGTTGGGGGTAGAGTGACTACAAAGAGGAAGCATGAGGGAATTTGGGGATTTACAGAACAACATGTAAGATACAATGGTAGTAGATACATACACTCTGAATTTTTCATAGCTATATGCTGCAAAGAGTACATTTTACTCCATTTAAATGAAAAAAAAAAGTCATCCAAAATGCGGGAAGAATCCAAGATAGAGTGCAGCCTGTGACAAATAAGTCTAATTGTACTACATGTGTGTACATAACCACAGTAAAGATGATAGAGAAGAAAGTTGTTGACCTAAGCAACTTGGGAAAACAGAGTTTTAACTAGATGTTGTGAGGCAAAAGACAAAAAGACTGTACATAGACACTGCATTCTACTTTGTACCAACTCTAAAACAACTTTGCATACACACAGGATTAATAAATATGGAAATATATTGTATATAATGTGAGTCATGGTTTCAACTTTGCAAATAAAGTTGAAGATAAGCAACGAAGGATGCTACAATGAACCCTGTAATGCTGGACTGGAGTTCGATAATCACTATAAACTCATGTTTATTTTAATAAGTACGTAGGTAAGTAGGTAGATAGATGATTGATAGACAGATAGACAGACATGGAAATATAGGTAAGTACATATATATGCATTAATATACATATAGGTATTTTTGAACGGTCTACTGAAAGGGACTAGAAGCAGTGACCCCCAAGGAGCAACCAACACATCTTTTGTCTGGATCCTGGATTCTAAATAACATTCTCCAGTAAAAGGAATCAGGGCTCCATGGAGAAAATGCTAATTTTAGAACTGTGACAGAAAATACTAGATGGATCCAGAGCATCTTGCTGTGCCAAAAATTAAAAGAGTGCACACCCTTACCCACCACTATCCTGCCCAAACAACAATAACGACAACAAAACAAAAACAAACACACAAAAAAACAAGCCATGGATCATATGAAAATGACACAGAGGTTAAACAAAAAATGTTCCCAATGGCTAAAGCTGTAACAATTTCAGCAATAAAGCAATGACAGTTCTGGAATCAAAACAAAGAATAAAATAAAAATCCAAGTCTATGCAAATATAAATAAGATGGAATAAACAAGCAAATGGAAGAGAAGGGAGAAGTCTTTCTTTTGGAAGAATTCCAATCAATTAATGCATAAAAAACTAGAAAAACAGAAAATGACCATATATCACTATGGCAATAGTCCCTGAAAGAAAAAAAAAATCTAATGATGAGCATTAAAATTAGTGACTTTAAGGAAAAACAGAACATTTGCATAACCTCAAACTAGCTCCTTCAAAATATTAATTACTGCAGTGGTTCTAACATATGTCTGCTAATTATTTGACATTCCTTCCTCCAGGAGGCAAAGGCTAAATTCCTTTCTCTTGAGAATTCTGGACTTAATAACTGGTTTATGAGGTATAGAGTACGCAAAGGGGAAATAATATCTTACGATGGAGAAGGAAACCTGGTAGACGCCACTTTAACCAAGAGATCAAGGTTAACATCACCAGTAATAAAACATAATGATAGCAAATACTCATGAGATAATGTGACAAGAAGGGGACATCTCCTTTGGGATATTCCTTCCCCAAATCCATAACCTCGGGTCACTCATGAGAAAATATCAGACAAAACCAAAGTGACGTACATTCTGCAAAACACCTGACCAGCCCCATTCAAAAGCATCAAGATCATAAAACAAAATGGATGGAAGAACTTTGAGCAATTGGAGAAGACTAAGAAAAAAAGAAAGGAATTTGTAGTATCCTAGATTGGATCCTGGAGTAGAAAAAGAAAATTAGCAGAAAAACATAGAAAATATGAATCAGGGGTGCCTGGGTGAATCAGTTGGTTAAGCATCTGCCTTCAGTTCAGGTCATCAACCCAGGGTCTGAGATCAATCTGAATCAAGTTCATAACTTACTTAATAGGAATTACATTAATCATTGATTAATTATATTAAATCATTATGTATATTATACTACTATAATATATATAATATATTATATATTACACTATGTTATAGTACACTATAATTATACTATATTATATATAGTATTTTATACATTATATTATATATACACTGTATTATATATTGTGTATTACATATATATACTATATTATATATATACTATATTATATACAGTATTATGTACTGTGTATTATATATATACTATAGTATACATATGTTAATACCAATTTACTATATTATTGTGCTATACTATATATTATATTATATTTATATCAATTTTTAAATTTGGATAATTATACCATGGTTATACAAGATGTTAGCAGTAGCAGTAGAGAATTCTAGGCAGAGGAAATCATTGTACTATCTTTGCAATTCTTAAGTTTATCTAATATCATTTTTAACAAAAAATTAAAATATATTTGTAGGTTACTCAAGAATTCTGACCTACATTGCACAGTAGACTGAGAAATTCACAGAAGTGGAAAGTATCTTTATTTGTAAGAAAATGTAAGAAAAATAACCAGTACATACAACAGTAAATAGGGTTTCGGTCCCCAGGTATCTGTGGAGGACTTGTGACCCATCAGTGGTCATGTTGCATGTGGAAGATATAATAGCAAACCATGCACAGCCACAGGCTTGAGGAAATAATAACATTTAGATGTTTACAATCAACAAAACCAAAATATTTCAATTCACTATAAAGTGATGGAAATCAAGAGAAAGGAGCAATTAATTTGATCTGAAGGAGATTTTAAAAAAAAAGAATTCTTGGAGGAGAGGACAGGACTTTTAAGCTGGTGGATTTAAATTATCCAGTGACTGTGGGAGTTCTCATACCTTCTCTGCACTCATGGCTTTAATGTACACCTGCCCTTCCCCAACAAATCAGTCTCCAAGTTCCATTTGTTTTACCACCCAACTTCCTCTCATTAAGTTTCTCCTCTACTCTATCCTTAAAGTCAGGTCCTTATCATCTCTGGCTGGCATGGATGTAGCAGGCTCCTAATAGGATTACCTGCTTCCCAACCTTCATGCTGCTGCCCAGGTGACCTTTCTAGAATGAAGATGGACTATTCTTCATTCACTGCAGAAACCTTTACCTAAGATCCACTACTTGTCAGTAGTGGGCCCTTAGCTTGATTAAGACATTTCAATAAAAATCCCTAATAAGTGTTCCTAGAAGGATAAAGTAAAGGAGGGAAGAAAAGAAGGGAAGGAGGTGAGGGAAAAAATGGAGTACAAAATGCAGACAAACAGGAAGCAGGCATAAAAGCTTGTGGAAT
>RCUC01137299.1:0-37300 GCA_003697995.1 Taxidea taxus jeffersonii | reverse complement strand
GCAATCTAAATGTTCACCAACAGATGGATGGATAAAGAAATTGTGCAACATACATTCAATGGAATATTACTCAGCCTTAAAAAAGAAGGGACTCCTGCCACATGTAACAATACAGTTGAACTTTGGGGACTCTATGCTAAGTGAAATAAGCCAGTCACAGAAACACGAATACGCCACGCTTCTGCTTATATGAGGTAGCTAAAATAGTCAACTTCACAGAACCAGTGAGTGGAATGGTGGTTGTCAGGGACCAGGAGGAGGGGTTAATTTATCAGCAGGCATAAAATTTCAGTCAAGCAAGATGAATAGGGTCTAGAATCTTCTGTACAACATTGTACCTCTAGGCAACAATACTGCATTGTACACTGAAAAATTTGTTAGGAGGGTAGGTCTCATGTTACACATTCTTACAACAATGAAATGAAAAATTAAAAAAAAAAAAAATACCGAACTGAGCACCCAGCTTTTCGCAGTAAGGTGTGTGGTTTGATACCAAACAGGGAAAGCCTCACTCTTCTACGGATTAGCTGGCTTTTCCATCCTGGATTGTAAAGCACAGGGAAGTGACCCCTAGCCACACTGCTCAAACTCGCCAATGGCTGGGTGCTCAACCTTTTCTGCAGATACTGGTTTTCGAAAGAAAGAAATAAGATGTTTTCATCTTGTTGTTTTGCTTTTATCTGATCTCCTTCCTCTACATCCTGCCAACCCTAAGGGTTTTAAAACCAATGAATTTCTTCACAACGGAAGACAAATGGTGACTCCTTGCTCAAAGTCTTGCTGACTCCTGACCAAAATCGAATAGTAACTCAGGATGCCTCTTCCCTCATGATTTTTTAGGACAAAACCCAACGATGGTGAAAACACAGGGTAAAATAATTGTGCATTTTCAGAGTATGTGTGTCATAATATATACTCTTGCTAAATTGCTGCCCTGTTTTTTGACACAGTACAAAACCACACAAGGGTGTGTGAAGAAAGGGAACCTGTTGGGTTAGTCCTTAACCATACCCTTAGTAAGAAAGGTTCATTCTCTCCTTTATTTTTTTGACTTCTTCTTTGACAAGCAGCCTCATCTTCTTGCTAAGTTAATGGCTGGGGAGTTTAATAGAATTAGCTTGATACATTTCAATTTATGGTCACCTTGTAAATTAGGAAGAGATGCCTCTGGTCCCACTTCCTCCTGGCTGTACATCTTCCATTTCTTTTTCTTACTCCCTCACCTCCCTCCCCCTGCTCTCTCCCCATCCTCTCCTCTTCCACTCCCACTTCCTCCCCTACATCCTCTCTTTGTGCTTCTCCCCTCCGCACCTCCACTTCTCCTCTTAGAATTTAAGTCCACAGTTCCCTTCCTGATGGTGGGGGTCCAGCCCCAAATGACTGCTAACTTCTTCTCACCACCTACCCCTCACCACCCCGGGGTAAAGTGTCAGTTCTCTGTGCCTCTGTTAAAAGTCTTCACTGCAGGGCGCCTGGGTGGCTCAGTGGGTTAAAGCCTCTGCCTTCGGCTCGGGTCGTGATCCCGGAGTCCTGGGATCGAGTCCCACATCAGGCTCTCTGTTCGGCGGGAAGCCTGCTTCTCCTTCTCTCTCTCTCTGTTTGCCTCTCTCCCTACTTGTGATCTCTCTGTCAAATAAATAAATAAAATCTTTAAAAAAAAAAAAAAGTCTTCACTGCAGTACCAGTCAAATGGTGAAGAGTCTGTCAATGCCAAGGTCACATCCTGTGTGTCTGGAGAGTTTCACTGGTGAATTTGTGGTGTCTTAAAACCTTCCATGTTTTCGTAAGTCACTATAAAGTGACTTAGAGATTAAGGCCTCTGGTCTTACATAGGTAAGAGGCTCAGTTCAAGGGGAAGTTGACAAAATATAGTAACATCTTGATTTTGTCAAATGTCATCAATTATTTTTCAACTATTTTTGTTCAGCAAAACCAAATCTCTCCCTTCCTGCACTTACTAATTCATGTGTACTTTAGGTGAAATATAACCTCTACGTTTCTAGTACATTTGTACTTAATACGGCCAACTTTTTTTTAATGTCCAAGAAACTTTCTGAGATTTTAATAAGCCTCTTTTAAAAGTCTTTCCTCCTCTCAGGCCCCTACACAGGAAATCATATTTTACTAAGGGTAAATAAATTTTATTATCTCCAAAGTTCAAGTGTGGCTTCATGCCAGCTCCCAACATGATTAAAGAGGCTTCTGAGTTTGACAAAATTGCTCTGTTCCCTCTGGTTCAAAAGTGTGCATACATGAAATTCCCAAACAAGTTTATAATTATCTCGGTTATTTTATATATATACATAATTATATCTTATATATAATATGTATACATGTATAGCATATAAATAATTGTTTACATAATTATGTACATTATAATCATCTCTATATACATAAATATATTATATATATTAAATGATCAATATATTATACATAATATACATTGCCTGATGGAGACCATTCCCTTAGATCTTGCATGCTGGGCAGCTCAATACTCTCTTTGCCTAACAGTTCCACAATTCTGTTAACATGTTACTATTACTCAAGACCTATGTACCTAAAAACTCAAATTAACAATTTTCCTGCATAGATATACAGATCCTTGTCAAAAACCCTCAGCCCTCTTTTCACCTTTCATGGTGTCTTTGGAGAATATAAAAAGCATGACTAAGAAAAGGCATATAGATCATTAGATACACAGCCCATCAAGCCTGTCTCCTAATGGCCCTTTGCTCCCTTGAATAATGTGATTTAATTGGAAATCTTTGTGCATCTAATTGAGTGGAGGTGGTTGTTACCATAGACTCAAAGACTTGAATCTAACCTTACCCTTCTTTAACAATCCAGTTGACTGGCGAGCTCCTTCCTCCACAGCTTGTCTCTGAGCTAGGACAGGATACACGGTCCTCAGTTCGGTCCATCTAGAAAATTCTAAGGCTCCTCCAGCAAGTGTATTTTTCTGCTGGAATCCCTTGGCTGGCAGGTTCATGGAAATTGATTTTGGTCAAAATGTTATTTTTATGTGTGCCAACAACACATTTAGGAAAGTGTTCACACTTAAATCCTGAGCATTCCTTTGTACTCTGGAGGTGTGTGCTTAGACACATGTACACACACACACACACACACACACACAAAAGTACATGCATATACCTACAACACATAGAACTTTTTTCTATCAATTCCCATATGTCCATGAACCCAACATGCCTATCCCTCCAACCCACAAAAGGGCCAAAACCTGACTTTAAAATTTTAGCACAATTACTCCAATCTTAAGAAAAAGGAATGTCACTGTGTGACCTGGGGCCCAGGACTATCCCCAGGTAGTTCGAATTTGGTAATCCCAGGGAGGATTTTGTTCTCCAATCCTCAAAGAATCTAATTCTTCTCCTCTTATCTCCTCTTTCTGGTATGGCTGATAGCCAGATCTCTGTCCTCTGAAGCAGTTATCAAAAAGGACAGGCGAGGCAAAGGATGGAGAGGAGTCCAGGGAAAATCATTCACACGAATGCTTCATTGCTAACATTTGTTTCCTGAAAGTCCTGAAAGCCTTTCCCTGGTGCTTGGCAACTTCTCACCTCCTGTGTGTCTTGTCGATGACCCTGCCCTGAAGATAAACACCCTTGCTGGAAATGTCAAGAATGGAAATATAGGAAAAGGGTGAATGGCCCTTATGATAGCTGTCTGAAGATAGGAGAATAAAAACAAAGTAAAGAAATACAACTTATTTTTAAAGTTGATTTAGTATCCTGCAGCTTGACTGAATTTCTTTATTAGTTCTAACAGATTTTTGATGGAATCTTTAGGATTTTCTCTAAGATCCTGACATCTGCAAACAGAGACAATTTTATTTCTTCTTCTCCAATTTGGATGCCTTTCATTTTTCTTGCCTAACTGGTCTGGCTAGGACTTCCCAAACTATGTTGACTTTCTATACACAAACTCTCTGAGAAGGAAATAAAACAATCCCATTTACAATAGCATCAAAAACAATAATAATTCAGAATAATTTCAAACAAGGAAATTAAAGATCTATACACTGAAAACTTTATGACATTGATGGAAGAAAATGAAGACAGAAATAAATGGAAAAGTATCCTGTGGTTATGGATAGAAAGAATTGGTTTTGGATAAAATGTCTATACCACCCAAAGCTATCTATAAATTCAGTGCCATCCTTATCAAAATACTTAAGTTATTTTTCACAGAAGTAGAAAAAACAATTGTAAAATTAGTATGAAGCCAAAAACACCTCCAAATAGTGAAAGGAACCATGAGAAAAAAGCTAAAGGCACCACACTTCCTGGTTTTAAATAATATTACAAAGTGAAAGTAATCAAAACAGTATGGTACTGGCAATAAAAACAGAGTCATAGAACAATGAAATAGAATTGAGAGCCTAGAAATAAACCTATGTATATAGAGTTGGCTAGTATTTGACAAGGGAGCAAAGAATGCTCAATGGGGAAAAAATATCTCTTCAGTAAATGGTACTGGAGAAAATGGATATTTGCAAGCGGGTAAGGACCCCTACCTTATACCACTCACAAAAATTAACTTATAGGGGTGCCTGGGTGGTTCAGTGGGTTAATCCTCTGCCTTCAGCTCAGGTCATGATCTCAGGGTCCTGGGATAGAGCCCCGCATCAGGCTCTCTGCTCGGCAGGGAGCCTGCTTCCCCCCTCTCTCTGCCTGGCTCTCTGCCTGCTTATGATCTCTCTCTGTCAGATAAATAAATTTTTTTAATTAACTTATAATGGCTTTGAGAAAATTAAATCATCATCTCAAGTTGACACCTCCATTTCCATGTTCATTGCAGCATTATTCATAATGGCCAACACATCGAAACAACTTAAGTGTCCATCAGTGAATGAATGGATAAAGAAAATCAACATAAATGACCCCTGAGGGCATTACACTAAATGAAATAAGTCAAAGAGAGAAAGGCTGATACTGCATGATATCACTTTTATGTGGAATCTAAAAAAGCTAAACTCATAGAAACAGAGAAATAGAGAATAGATAAATTGATGGTTGCCAGCAGGCGGGAGAAGGTGGGGAGATGCTGGTCAAAGGGTACAAACTTCCAGTTATAAGGTGAATAAGTTCTGGGGATCTAATGTCCAACGTGACAACTATAGTTAACAATACTATATTTCATATTTGAAAATTGCTATTAGAATGGATCATAAGCATTCTTACCACAGACAAAAAAGACAATCATATGAGGTGATGGATGGGTAACTGATCTTACTGTGGTCATTTTACGTTATATCAAATCATCACATTGTATACCTTAAACTTACACAATGTATATATGTCAATTATATCTTAATAAAGCTGGGGTGAGGATGAAGTAAGGGTTCACAATTTTAAAAGGAAATGAGCAAAACGGGATACCAACATAGAGTAACAGGCTGGACAAATAAAGACAGACATTTCTTAATAGAAACTTCTTTTATTCAATCCATGATCTTTGGGGTTGTTGGAGATCAGATCATGTGTCAGGGTTACAGATCATAGATTCAATTATCTTTAAAACCGTTGCCTTCCCACTTCCTGACTACTTTCAGTCCCAGCCTAATGTCATGAGCTTATAGATTTTGGTGTGTTGAAACGTAAAGCAAATATGTTAAGATTAGTGACTACAATTAGAGGAAGTGGTTCCAAGTTTGCAATTAATGATCCAAGTTGCTGAGAACCATTTGACTCATACTCTCTGAAATGATCCAAACACTGGTTCTACTTGACTAGATTCCCCACTGAGTACTCAGTGAAAAATCTGAATGAGAAATACAGTTTTCATGATGCCTGGGTAACGCAGTTGGTTAAGCACCCAACTCTTGGTTTTAGTTCAGGTCCTGAGCTCAGGATCATGAGATTGAGCCCCGCATCAAGCTTTGCACTCAGTGTGGAGTCTGCTTGGGATTCTCTCTCTCCCTCTCCCTCTGCCCCTTCCTCCTTCTCTTTCTCAGATAAATAAATAAATCTTTAAAAAGAAAAATAAAAGAAATACAGTCTTGAATTTTAAAATCCAAGCCTGATAACTGTACAATTATGACAGTAAGATGGAAAACAGCATCCAAACGCAAAATCAAGGTGTACCATCTGGTTGTTAAAATACTGAAATTCCTTATCCATTGGTGACAGCAAATTTGGTAGCTCCCCAAGTGTCTCCCTACTGCCTTCAGATACTTAGGAGCTCCCAAGAATCTTTTGACTGCCACATCATCCAATCGGCTGGGCACCTAGCAGTAACACAACAGGAGCCTAGGGACACACTTTTATCTTGGTTGCGCAGCCATTACCATTAGTGTGGCAAACCTTTAACATCATTCCTGCACAAATCCTGATGAATTCTGTCTTTGGGAATCCTAGCTGTTCAATTCAAAAAAGACTCAGTGGAACTGGAATCAGACTACAGGGAGGTTGCCACATGAAACAGAATACAACAACTGAGAATTTTCATCAAGAGAGATAAAAGTTGTTTTTAGGAGATTCACTTTTTAAAATGTGGGCATCTGGATTCTTGAACATAGATCATTAAAGGAAAACTGGATGCTGGGCAATAAGATTGTAACCATTTTGGGGGCTGATATCAAGGAAGATGGTGGCACCCTTCAATTAGTAGTTTGATACTTCTGTGAAAGCAGAATGTTGAGCCGGGAATGATGTGTCTACTTGGACGGCAGACACTTTTGCCATGTTGTCATTGTTGATATGATGGTGTTCAAGAGGATGAGGAGACTTTTCATAAACTGATGACTGGCATAAACTGGCAACCATTCATCTTGTTTTTCATCATGGGAGCTCCAGAAGTTTCTAGTGTAGCATAATTTACCTCCCACCATACTAATCACTCAGAGGCAGAACCTAAGGTTTTGGGTTGTCGATGGAAGGTAAAGCAGCACTGCAAGAATATGGGGAAAAGATTAGACAGTGAATCCAGGAAGTAGAGGTTATGTTCTAATCTAGCCATTGAATCTGTATGAGGATTTATTATTTAATTAAAATAACTTTCCTTTTTTTTTTATCAAAAAGTATATGGGCTCATTATAAAAAAATAAAAACCCAGAAAAGTATAAAGCATAAAATAAAAACTACCCAATTTTCCATCCTCTACAAAAAATCCATTAGATTGAATGTTCCCATTCTATTGGACCCATCTCTGGACAGCTGTCTCCACTGGACACATGAGAAGACACTGGACACAGCAGAGAAGACACTCTCTTACATCAGCAGAATTCTGATTTTCATGGTATTTTAGAATATGCTTTTTTTTACTTCATATATGTTGCTGATATTATACTTAGTCAGTATATATAGCTCTATTTCATCTCAAGAACTGAATTTTGGGGGCCCCTGGTGGCTCAGTTGGTTGGGCAACTGCCTTCATCTTGGGTCATGGTCCCAGGATCAAGTCCCGCATCAGGGTCCCTGCTTGGTGGGGAGTCTGCTTCTCCCTCCGACCCTCCCCCTTCTCATGCTCTCTCTCTCTCTTCCTCTCCCTCTTGAATAAATAATAAAAATAATACCTTTAAAAAAAGGAACTGAATTGTGTTCAAGGTGTTACATTGTTGATGTGTAGTAATTCATTTAAGTAAAACTCTTGATGAGCCTGTTTAGGTTGTTCCTACTTTTTTGTACTGCGGGTAAGTCTATGATGAAAAGCCTTGCATCAAAATCTTTTCAAAATGATCCAACATCTCCTTAGAACAGAGCACTAGAAAAAGACCACCTACACTAAATGGCATCTCATGTTACATCTTAACATTGTTAAACTGCTTTCCAGAACTCTGACCTGATTTCTACTCCCACCCACAATGCACAAGGTTTGCCATTTCATTCTCATGCCATCAACACTGAGTCATGCCAACTTTTTTTTTAAGATATTTATTTATTTATTTATTTGACAGAGAGAGACACAGTGAGAAAGGGAACACAAGCAGGGGGAGTGGGAGAGAGAGAAGCAGACTCCCCGCTGAGCAGAGAACCCAGTGCCGGGCTCGATCCCAGGACCCTGGAAACATGACCCAAGCCAAAGGTAGACACTTAACGACTGAGCCACCCAGTTGCTCCCAACTTTTTTTTTTAAGACTTTATTTTTAAGGGATGCCTGGGTGGCTCAGTGGGTTAAGCCGCTGCCTTCGGCTCAGGTCATGATCCCAGGGTCCTGGGATCGAGTCCCACATCGGGCTTTCTGCTCCGCAGAGAGCCTGCTTCTCCCCTCCCCTCTCTGCCTGCCTCTCTGCCTACTTGTGTGATCTCTGTCTGTTAAATAAATAAAATAAAATCTTTAAAAATAAAAGACTTTATTTTTAAGTAAACTCTACCCCCAACATGGGGCTCGAACTCACAAGCTTGAGCTCGAGAGTCTCACATTCCACCAACTGAACCAGCCAGGTGCCCCAAGCAGGACCAACTTTTGATTTTTTCCAATCTAATAGAGAAACATGACATATCCATTTGAGTTTCATTTGCATTTCTCATTGAGGAGTGAGGTCAGGCACAGTTTATAATAATGCTATCGGCTCTCCCTTTGTTGTTGCGTGGTCCATTACCAGCTTTATGGAGTTGACCCAATCTCCTATTGGACTGTTTACCCTTTATCATATTAATCTATACAAAGTCTCTTTTAAGGATATCAGTACTTTGTCATATCGATCATAAATATTTCCTTCAGTTGGTGTTTACCTTTCAACCTCCATATATAGTGTTTTCTGCCACTCAATGTTTTCTTTTACAGTTTCAATTTTTCATGTGTTCCCTTATCTCAATAGTATGAACAGAGGCCCCCAGATGAGTTCCAGAACCAAACAATTTAGTTGGACATCCAGCTTTCAATTCAAAAACTGTGTGTTTTGCTTGGTAACTCACCATTCATTCTCTTTCTCGACTCTTGATCCAGTCTCCACTCCAGTTCGTAAATTCTCTTCATAGTGCTAAGCAGATCAAAATAAACCTATCCCTCTTGCCATAGTTCTAGAAGCCTGCCATCAGGGCTTGGCCAGGCTGGTGCCAGGGCCTGGAGTCACAGGTGCCAAGAGTGACTTCGACATGGTCACAGAAAATAAACATCAGTTAACACAGCAACAGCTGTTGAGCTGTGTTTCCAAGACTTCTTTCCCACTTGGATCCACACATCTTGCTGAGCACAAGCTTATGTCCAGGACAGCAGTCTGAAAGGTTAGCCCTCCTGGGACTTTAAAGCTGCCAGCTCAAACCTCTTTGTTTCTTGGTTAACAGTTTCGGCTACTTGAGATAATAGTTTCCAAACGAGACTGGACCAAACTTTTCATTCTACTCCACCAAAGTGAGAAAGAGTGAATAAAGAGAAAAAAAGATAAAAGGTGATTCCAAGTGAGTTTGGGCGGGGGGGTGTCAGGGATGAATCACTAAATATGGATTTCATCTGGAAATTTCTCCTTAATACGGCAAAAACAGATTTAGAAGCTAAGAAGCCACTGCGCAAAATGAGTACCGAGGGTCATGTGTAATGACATAGCAATCTGAATGAATTTGTTGAATGAATGAATGCATGAATGAACAAATGACCAAAAGAACAAAACACTCAAAGTATGTTACTATTGGATACATTAAGGCTTCAATAATGTACCTACAGCAGTTCAAGATAAAGGAACATGAGGGATTCTGCTCTATAGTTTTTTCTTAAGCAAGGATTGTTTTAAATGCCTTTGAGAGTAGTTCTCTGATGGAGAATTGGATGTGGAAGCAAAGATTTATTAGAAACACCTGAGCGGGGACGCCTGGGTGGCTCAGTTGGTTGAGCGGCTGCCTTCGGCTCAGGTCATGATCCCAGCGTCCTGGGATCGAGTCCCACATCGGGCTCCTTGCTCAGCAGGGAGGCTGCTTCTCCCTCTGCCTCTGCCTGTGCTCGCTCTCGCTCTGTCTCTCTCTGACAAATAAAAAAAAAAGAAACACCTGAGCGGCTTTTTTCAACTCAAAATACTCTTGCTCCTTCCAGATACACGGTCCCCCCTCCCCGTTCTTCCCTAATTTGGGATACATTTAGCTAATTCCTCCAACGAGGTACTAGTCACTGATTAGGACTAAGAAAGGAACGGGCCTTCTCGAAGTGTCTCTCTCCTGTCTTGGAGGAGGAGGAGCTCATTTTTTTTTTTTTACTTTATTTAAGCTTTATTTAAACATATGATGTAACCCCACCACCCTCACCCAACCCCTCTTCCCCCCACCCCCCTCAGTTTGTTTTATGACATTAAGAGTCTCTTTTGGTTTTCTCCCTCCCGATCCCATCTTCTTTCATTTTTACTTTCCCTACCACCTTAACTCCCACCCCCGTTGCATCTCCACTTCCTCATATCAGGGAGATCATGTGGTAGTTGTCTTTCTCCAGTTGACTTATTTCGCTAAGCATAATACACTCTAGTTCCATCCATGTCGTCGCAAACGGCCATACCACCCTGAACGCGCCCGATCTCGTCTGATCTCGGAAGCTAAGCAGGGTCGGGCCTGGTTAGTACTTGGAGAGGAGGAGCTCATTTAAACAAGAAAAAATAAATGAGGTCGGCTCAGAGGACGGGGATACATTTTTAGATAATTTGTCCAGATATTTGCATATAATGCGACTTTAGTTAGCAGAAAATGCGTGTCCTCCTCAAAACAGTTTAAAAGGCCTAAATTGGAAAGCAGAATCTCCATTAAGTAATTTCAACAGAAGGAAAATAATGGCGGAGGGCGAGGGAGGAGCGGAGACTGGACTTGAAGGAGGGGAGGCTGTGGGCCTCTGTAAGGGGCAGCAAGATGGCGCCTGGGAGCTGGGGGTGCCCGGGAGCTGCGGACGTCCAGCAGACGCTGGGACGGGGAACAAGAGCTGCAGCTGCTGCCTGAGACGCTGCCACAGGCATGGGGGAGAAACACCCGCTCTCCCTTCCTGCAGCCAGCTTCCCGCTGCAGCCGGCCGCCCCCACCTCTTCCTGCAGCCGGCTCCCGCCTCCCCCCAGCTGACCCCCTGGAAGCAACAACCCCCATAGACAGGAGCTGGGAAAGGCCCACCGAGAACTGGAGTGACCAGCCCTGGTGCTCCAAAACAGAGACGGCAAGGGAAGGGATGAAGAGTGGGCCTGGGGCATCCAGCCCCCGCTCTTTGCCTGGACCAGGGCAGACAACGGGCTGTGGAGCGCTGAGGCCACGGCAAGCTCCCTGAGCTTGGGGCCAGGGCTCCTCCTGGGTTCGGCCCCTGGGCCTAGCAGGGGGCCAGAGAGCACTGCGTGTCTCTTGGTTTGAAAAGAAAACGGCGGTCTCACCTCGTTTTGCACAGTGCTCACATAGGCAAGAGAGAATGCCTCTCATGGTGTGTCTTTAAACAAACTGATTTCTGTTCCCTGACACTGGAGACTTTAAGGTAGGGAAATAGTCCCGAAACACCCCCTCTTCTAACATTCGTCCAAACTGAGCCACAGGGGTGGAACTCTTCTGATTCTTAAATTATACGCATGCATGTTTATTCTAAAGAGTATGAGATGGGGTCTGTGGATGGCTCAGTCAGTTAAGCCCCCGACTCTTGGTTTCAGCACAGGTCATGATCTCAGGGTCCTAAGATAAAGCCCCACATCTGACTCTATGCTCAGTGGGGATCTGCTTGAAAATGTCTCTCCCTCCATGCCCCTCAAATAAATAAATAAGTAGATAATATAAATAGATAAATAAGTAAATATAAAGAGCATGAGACGACTTAATGAAGAAAGCAAATATTTACGTCATGCCACCCAAGTGTCCATCCACCAATGAGTCAATGGACAAAAAGTGCTCTATCCATACATTGGAATACAGCCTTAAAAAAGGAGAGAAATTCAGATGCCTACAACACAGATGAAACTTGAGGACCATATGCTACATGAAATAAGCTGCTGTGTTTGTCCCCCAGCTCTTTGTTCCCTAAAACCCTTGTCATTTCTAAGTGTTAAAGGAGCATCTTTCCTTATTAAATTTAGTTTTTGTCCTCAGTTCCTGAAATAGCTCCTTCGGAGCATCTTTTTCTATTCATCACCAGCCCCTTTCAACCACACCTGAGTTCAAGTTAATGAGGTGACTTTTGGAAAGCCCCTAAGGATGGTGGGAGGAGGGGAGCTAGTTTCCAGAGGAACACACCAGGTGGAGAGGGTTTTAGCCCCACCCCCAACCTCTGAGGAGAGACCGGAGTGTGTGTGTGTGTGTGTGTGTGTGTGTGTGTGTGTGTGTGTGTTGGACCTTGACTGAATTCCCTAGGGCCATGATTTAATAAATTGTGCCCATATAACAAAGCCTCCAGAAAAATCCCAAAAGGATGGGGTTCAGGGATGTTTTGGGGTGATGCCCACAAGGAGGTGCTGGGAGGTTGGTGCCCCTGGAGAGGGAGGGCATGAAGGTCTGTGTCCTTCCCACACACATTGCCCTATGCATCTCTTCCATCTGGTTGTCCCTGAGTTGAATCCTTTATTAAGAAAGGGATAAACAGGGCACCTGGGTGGCTGGGTGGATTAAGCCTCTGCCTTCAGCTCAGGTCATGATCCCAGGGTCCTGGGATCGAGCCCCGCATTGGGCTCTCTGCTCAGTGGGGAGCCTGCTTCCCTCTCTCTGCCTGCCTCTCTACCTACTTGTGATCTCTCTCTCTGTCAAATAAATAAATAAATAAAATATTAAAAAAAAAAATAAAGAAAGGGATAAACATTGTTTCCTTGAGTTCTGTGATCTGCTCTAGCAAATTCTAGAACCCAAGGAGAAAGGCATAGGAACTTCTGAGTTACAGCCTGTGGGTCAGAAGTTAGTAGGGAGCCCAGCCTTGTGACTGGCATCTGAAGTAAGGACAGTCTGGTGGCACTGAGCTCTTAACCTGGGGGAACTGGCGTTTAATCTGGGTGGATGGAGTCAGAACTAAACTGGGTTGTGAGACACTTGGTGGGTGTCACAGAGAATTGGGGGACTGGTTGGTGTGGAGAAAACCCTACACATCTGGGGTCAAAAGTAAAGTGCTGTGTGAACATATAAAGGAAAAAAACAATCAGTTTTTTCCCTCTAGGCAGTCACTATAGGATTCTGTTTGTATGAGGTCCTGAGTTCAGGAACAGAAAGAATAGGGACAGAACAGTGGCTGTGAGTGTTGGGGGAGGGGAACAAGGGGCGGGGGGTGGGTTGCGCAGTGGTGGAGGTCACTGTTCAGCCAAAAGTTCTGGAAGTAAACAGTGGTGATGTTTGCACAAGAAGATGAGCCTTGTCCACTTAAAATGGCAAATTTCATATTATGTATATTTTAGTACAGTAAAAAAAAAATTAAGATCGAAAAATATATATTTAATTGTCTGCAATAACCAACTATGGAGAGAGCCTAGAGGTTCATCAACAAATGAATGGATAAAGAAGATGTGGTGTGTATATATATATGTATATATATATATATATATATATATATATATATATATACAATGGAATACTATGCAGCCATCAGAAAAACCCAAATCTTGCCATTTGCAATGATATGAATGGAACTAGAGGGAATTGTGCTAAGTGAAATAAGTCAGTCAGAGAAAGACAATTATCATATGATCTTTCTGATATGAGGAATTGAAGGGCAGGGCAGAGGGTCAAGGAGGAACGGGGGGAATGAAACAAAATGGGACTGGGGAGGGAGACAAACTCTAAGAGACTCTTAATCTCAGGAAACAAACTGAGGGTTACTGGGGGGTGGGGGGTAGGGACAGGGTGGCTGGGTGATGGACATGGGGGAGGGTATGTGCTATGGTGAGTGCTATGAATTATATAAGTCTGATGAATCACAGACCTGTACCCCTGAAACAAGTAATACATTATATGTTAATATAAAGCCCTGTAGGAACAATATATATATATTTATTTATTTTTTTTCTTAATCTAGTGGTTTTCCCCTGGAACTTGAATCCATAAATCCCAGCATTTGGGACATTTCAAAATAACCTTTGGAAGTCCAGTATGAGTCCACAGGGTCATCGTGCTTTGAGTGACTCATAAAACAATCTTTGTTTTACAATTGGTGGGACACTTTGGCCTTTTGAAATAAGGTGACACTACCCTGGATCCCAAGGAAGACAGACCCACTTCGGTAGTTCGGTAGAGCGGGACCAGGAGAGCTGGTCACACTTAGACTGACACAGCATTAATAATACTAATAGCACATTAGTCATCTGGGATAGGAGTGAGGGAACAGGAGACAAATGATTCTTTTCTTCACTTCCTTTGTCCACTTTATGAGTGAGCAGCACCAAAGGGTCGGCCAGCTCAGCGGTGGGAAAGTGAGCGTCTCTCTGCTGAGGGGCAGGTTGGCTAAAGGTCCGTTGTTTCTCCCCTCTGCCTTTTCTGCCCGGGGCTCGGGTTTTACAATGTCAGTCAAGAAAATAGAAGATTCCCAGCAGCCTGGGCAGTGCCCGTCGACTGGCCAGCTTCCTGCTCTTGGAAACCCCTGTCTTTGGGGCCAAGCTGGATCTGCCTTCCAATTCTCAGATTCCTGCAGGTTAGAGGTCTCCCCAACGGCCCCTCTGGAGGAAGAAGAATAAACAGAGTAGCATAACTGTGGAGTACTAACATTGAACATTAACCCCATGCTTCCCAAAGATTAGTTTACCGTGACAATTGTTAGAGGTGCTCCACATGTCCACCGAGAGAAGGGGACAGACAACATGGCATTTGCAATCGGGGGAAGTGGGTTTCAAGGCCACATGTCCCCTGCCCCATCTCCACCACATTCCAGCTGTACCCCCACCCCTTAGTGTCTCACACATCATAAGAGCTCAATAAATGGCAGGTATGTTATGATTAAAGCATGTGAGTATTGAGGTCTAGAAAGGCAGGTTACAAGAAATATGGCTTGATCTGCCTTAAAAACAACTTCGTTAGGATGCTGAGTACCCACTATCACCCTCCCTTGGCATTACTGGTTTGTCCCCTGTCCTTCATGACATCAGAATCTGGAGGTTTCTGTGGCCCACGCAGGGAGTGCCAGACAATCCTACCATTCTATCATCCAAGGCAATCTCTTGGCCACATCAGTGGCAGCAGCACAGAGGTCCCCCCCACCTCAGAGAACCCACATCCACCCCCCTTCCATTCACAGCTCCATGGGGTAAGGGCTAGGGGTAGGACATGGAACTAAGTCTCTGTCTCTAACGGCTTTCGAAGAATTTTATCTTTTCCCTCTGCACGTGCTGGGGACCCACTGGGGACCCAGGCAGAAAGAGATGCCACACCCAACCAAGGTAATTGGAGGAGAGTTTTTTTTTTTTTAATATTTTATTTATCAGACAGAGAGCACAGGAGTGAGCACAGGCAGACAGAGTGGCAGGCAGAGGCAGAGGGAGAAGCAGGCTCCCTGCCGAGCAAGGAGCCCGATGTGGGACTCGATCCCAGGACGCTGGGATCATGACCTGAGCCGAAGGCAGCCGCTTAACCAACTGAGCCACCCAGGCATCCCTGGAGGAGAGTTTTAACAAAGGAACTATTTACCAAGGTATGGGCAGCATTTAGGGGAGCCACTGAGAGATAGTGCAGAACCTTGGAGCCAGCAATGGTAGGAAGTCACGATGCCCTTCATCCTTAGGTCAAGGAGAAGAAACTGTTACCAGAGCCCAGAAAGAGCCCCAGCAGGTACTATGGCCTTTCCTAGAAGGGAGACAACTAACCCTCAGCATCCCTGTGGGGAAGATCCAAGCACCGAGGACCTGACCTCCCTGTCCTGTCTTCTGAAGTCTTGCTGGTTCCTTCTATTAGCCAAACCCAAGCCGAAGACAGAGAACAAAGAAACCCTTTGATACTTGCTCACATCAGCCAAATAGACGGTTTTAGAATCATAGGCTTGCTGACTGGATGACAGCCCATTACCTACAGCAATAGAAGCCTGGGTGTGGCTTCATGTATATATATGGGGGCTCGGAAGGCCCCCCAATTCTCCTTCAGCTTCTAATTAAGACTCGACCTGTCACTGGTTAAAGTTTTGCCCCTTTGAAAATGTCGATCCCCACTGGATCACAGGTAACTTTAGGCAAAGAATGGCCAAGCTGTTCTCAACAACGTGCACCATGGGATAAAGATGCCAAGAGCTAACCTGCTAGGAACTTGGGGGAGAGAAAGCAAGCACATGGCATCTGAAGTGTAGGGGCAATGCCAACCTGCCTCCCGACACACTGTTGCTTTGTGTTCTGTGTGTATTTTTGTCATGTGTCTTGAAGCAGAGTGACAAGCTGGATCCAGGGGATCTTAGCTGAGAAGAGCACAGGCTGGTTCTCTGTCCCCACGTGCTTTCTTCTTGCACCTCTGCAAGCTGACAGGGCCCTGAGACCCCAGTCGCTCCTGCGTTCTCTTCCTGACTGGGTAACTGGGTTTCTTTCAACATCCAAACTAGTTCAGCATAAGCCAAGTTCAGAATGAAGAGAGGCCTGGACTCTATCACTTCAACAAATGGTGATGCTATTTTTCAGGTTGAAACTTTGCAGAGCCATTCACAGACGTATTTATACCGTGGGACATTTCTGCAGCCTTTCTTGCCTGTTTATGATTCTGGGAAGTGCAGACAGAATGTTTATGTAGAGATTTCAGTGATAGCAAATGGAGTAGTTAGAACACGAAAAGTATTCATTTGAAAACAAGGACATGGCAGCCCATATCAGGCTCATCAGCCTAGCTTCTGTGGATAAACACTTTGGAGGCAACACATTTCCTAAACCACTCTCCATTGCACCCCTGACACACACTGAGCCGGCATCTGAGGGCTTCTCAGGATGGAAAAACAGGGGTCTTTCCCCGTTGCTCTTCCCAGCTACAAGAGTTGATGCTGTTCTGTGCCCTCTTTCCAGAAACCATTCTCTCCAGACTTCTGCCTCTCCTGACCTGCTTCTTCCTCTCCTGATCTCCTAGTCCTTCTCTGGCTCCCTGATTAGCTCATCTTCCTCTGTCACAGAATCGACTAATCCAACAAGGGAAAAAATCTGTGGGGGGTGAAAAAGACTAGTTCCCTCCAGCTAGAGACAGGTGCATCAGCATCCCGTGCCTTCCCACCCTAGGGAGGGTGAAGAGGAAAAGGCGGTTCCAACCGCAATCAGGCTAGGTGGGCCTCACTGGCCCTGGTCACATGAGAGGCACATACTTCCTGTTCCAGGTTCTGCAGTGCCAGGCTCAGCAGCAGGGTCCATCCCACTTACAAAACTCAACTCTGGTAGGCTCCAAGAGTAGCAGAACCAGCTTCATAGAAAGATCAAGCTGTCTAACATGAAGCAAGGAACACTGGTGACAATGACTGTGGGGCAGCACAGGAAATGGCATCTACAGTGACCAGGAGGGAAAGATGTTCCAGATTCAAGGTGAAGGGTTTAGGCTCACATGATGTGTGAATACAGCACATGATAGACTGCAAGCTCCTCAAGGCGAGGTTCTTCTATTTTGTTCAGAGCTGAGGCTCTCAGATCTAGCCATGGGGCTTGGAACACAAAAGAACCTCAATGAATATTTATTTTTTAAAAAGAGAGAGATTAAATAGTACTGATGGATGAATGAGCTTTCATGACCCTATGTGCAAAAGCCCTGTAAGCATGGACCAGGGAGCTGAGATGCTGGCACTGGTGGGATGCCCTCACCCAGGATGGTGCCAGGGACAGCTTCTAGAACGCTCAGGCCATCTGCGGTTCTCCCATCTTCTTTCTGTGCCTTCCAGTTCCCACTTCCTGAGAGGAAGACTCAATGCCTACTTGCTGAATTGAATCAAAATGTTTGTTCCAGATCCATATGTCCTTTGGTTTGGCTCTCTGAGTTTTTGGCAACAGGACCAAGAAACACCTGTCAGCCTTTTCTCTATGATATTGTGGAAGAGAAGCAAGGCCTGCATCCATGACAATTCTCCCAGTCACACCTAGTCCTGACTGCGGCCCAGGTCCTGGCCACAGCCCCTGAAAGCAGATGCTGTTCCCACCTACACATGTCTGCTTCAGGGTTGACTGTCAGCAGGCACGGTACATCGTGTCCCACCCATCCCAAGACTGTGTGCGTGCAGTAGGATCCTGTGATGGGGCGGGGTGAGTCAGCATGGAGGCAGGAAAATGTCACACTGGGATGCTTCCAGCAGCTTTTCCTGCAGTTCAAGGGAGAACCCCACAGACAGGGGGCCCATACACCAGCCTTGACAGGCTGCCTGTTATGGGGGCCTCAGTGCCTGGCCTCAGGCCTGGCTTTGTCCAAGAAAAGCCCCTTCAAGCCTCCCTCGCAATACCTCTTCCCTTGTGTAGGGAAACTGTACACCCCCACAGTGGGGCTGACCTTTTCTATCCAGGATAAACTCTGGCACCCCAAGTTCCAAAGAAGAGTCCAGAGGGTTGCTGAGCCTCCAACACCAGGCTCTGTCCCTGGGTGAGGTCTGATATAAACAGCAAAAAGCTTTGAAACTATGCCATCATGGGCTATCGACCAGGTCTTATTCATGAAGAGGACACCCCCCCCTCTAGTGTTTGGATGCAAAGGGGTAACCATTAGAGCATTAGGGTCCTTCCATATACCTGTAGCCCTGGGAGCCCAGTGCGAGGGGAGCCCCTCTTCCAATTGTACCCATCAGTGGTATGTGCTCCTCTATCGCACACTCACGGTTGGAGGTCATTCCTTAAGTCAAATGTAATAAAAAAGGAAGGCATCTTCAGGACATACATGTTCTTTAAATACACATACAGTCTTTGTTATGTCCTGGCCAGAGCATAATTTGGGGCACGTTAGGTCAGATAAAGGTGATCA
The DNA here is from genome assembly GCA_003697995.1 of Taxidea taxus jeffersonii. NCBI lineage: Eukaryota > Metazoa > Chordata > Mammalia > Carnivora > Mustelidae > Taxidea > Taxidea taxus. The sequence continues at coordinate 18,545 of RCUC01137299.1, read as the reverse complement.
GGGTATATGAGTATTTTCTGTCACCTCTATTCCTTAAATTTTCTTATTTCAGACTCCTCTTTCTCGTGCTTTTCTTTTCTTTTCCTTTCATTTTGTCTCTTCTTGGCTTACCTTTGCCTCGACAGGGGCACTCAGGGACTCCATGAGCCTTCTACAACATACTGTTGATATTGGCATGAGGGAAAAAAAAAAGCTGCTAACGCCAACATGGGTCTTTCCAAAACTTGTGGAGACCCCTAAGGAATTCTGTAATCTTAAATAAATGTGAGTCCATTCATGCAGAAACACAGAAAGTTCTCTTCTGATTTTCAGAAACTTGGGTTTTCAATGAAATTAATGTTCTTATTATAAAAGCAGTGCAAGATCATTGAGAGTAATTTAGAGATGACATATAAGCCAAAGAAGAAAATAACATCAGCCATAATCCCATCATCCAGCCAGAAGCACATTTCCACACTGGACGCTTATCCTTTCAGAGTCTGTGTGGGAGGGAACTGTGTGTCCATCAAGTTTCCCTTAATGTTGATCTGCATTTTTACTACCGATGTGTCGTAATATGGTTTCTATGTTATTAAATATTCTTCTATGGCATTTCCAAAGATTGCAATGTTTCCTTTATGGCAACACTATTCCTTGTTTTACCAGTCTCTGTTGTTAGTTATTTGGGTTGTTTTCAACTTTCCCCAATTATTGAAAGAGCTGTGAAAGTTGTCCCTGGAGTTGTATCTCTGCCCATGGTTCTGATTCTTTCCTGAGGGTAAATTCCCAGACTTGGAACGTCTGTTGGTAAAGCGGACAACAGTTGCCAAACAGCTGACCCTGCTTGGCCTTCCCCCCACCCCCAGTCATGGATGCAATGCCTTCCAGAAATAAGAAATTGAGGGGTGAATCAGGAATGGCAGCTCCCCCAAATTAGTCTTCTCTCTCCTCTTCTAGCATATGGTTTTATTATTTTTTTAATATTTTATTTATTTGAGAGAGAGCACAAGCAGGGTGAAGGGCAGAGGAAGAAGCAGACTCTCCACTGAGCAGGAAGCCCGACTCCGGGCTCGATTCTGGGACTCTGGGATCATGACCTAAGCCGAAGGCAGACACTTAACAACTGAGCCACACAGGCACCCAAGCATATGGTTCTAAAAAGCTCCGTAAGAGTTCTATGATTTGTAGCCCAAAAGCCCCCCCAATCATGCATAAGCGAGGAGAATGGGGAGAATGGGTGTCTCCGAGGACATTCCACTCCCAGCTTCCCTGATATCTAGCATGTAGCCAATCCCTTAGAATCTTCCCTAGAGTCTTTTTCACCCAAACAAATGCCCTGAAGCCCAGGTAGAAGGTCAGCGTGCTCCTTCCAAGCGGCTGTTCTGAAAATCCACACCATACCACAGAAGTACTGTGTGGCCCTGGGGGAAGTTTCCTCCCCTTTCTGTGCCTCAGTGCCAGCCTCCTAATCTGAGGGGCTCCCTGCAGTGAAGCCATGGGCAGCCCGCCCAGAGGCTCTGCCACTTGTCTGATTGAGTGAGATCCTTCCCAGCGCTGTGGTTTTCCCCTTTCCCTACTGTTTGGGATATCTGGAATAAGTGTGAGGCCTGCGATGTCCTTGAGGCAGGCAGGCCAAATGGGGAGCTGGCAGCCCCTGCCCATCTGGGGGCCGAGGCTCCTTTAATTCAGATACCTTAAAAGGCTCTCGGGAGCTAGGGGCTGGGTTCTTATCTCCAAAGCTCTGGACAGCGCCTTATTTATAGCCCTGCTGACAAGAGGCGGCAGCTGGCCAGCAGCTGCATACATAGAGCACTTGGCCCTGCACTGCCGCTGTCCTCTTTGGTCCGGCTGGAGGGCAGAAGACAGGACAGGTAAGCTTCCTCTTTTCTCTGGCCAATGTTCCTTCCCTGCATCTGCACAGGCTTCTCGGCCAGCTGTCAGCCTTCGTGCCCTGGGAGGGACCTCTCTGGCACTGTGGACTTGCAGGCCCCAAGCACAGACCCAGGTGGCCCAGGCAGGGGGCTCCTGCTGCAGTCAGTTCCTGCCCCATGGCTGCTGGGGCTGGGGAGGTGTGATAGAACCTGCCTTTTGCAATGCTACAACAGGTGCCTCCGGGAATAGAAAGCACCTGGAGAGACCCTTTGTTCACTTGACCCTCTCTGAGTGCTAATCAGCAATGACACTGAGTTGTGAACCCCAAAAAGCTTTGTTTTAGGAGGAAAAAAAATATATAAAATGAATATTGGAAGGGGGGAACCACAGTGCTTGGGAGCTTTTGCTCCCTGACAGAATTTCTGGATGACCTGGGGGTAAGAAGACAAATTACTGGCGGGTCTGCTTGTGCTGGGGAAGTATGTTTCTACAAGATGACTTGTTACCGGCTGATGGTTCAAAAGGATGGATAGCTGTTGTGTGCTTAAAGGAAATACATTAATAGTTCACTAATTTCTAGAATAGGATATGAGCAAAGGCACAGTACTGAGTAATCCTAGGGCCAATTGCGTAATAACATTAATACCAATAGGATGACATATTATGATAAGGTGTCATACATAAAAATGTCCTCCAGACCTACTCTCTGCAAGGCACCTTATCAGGTTGTGTGTGTATATATATACATATATATGTAAAATAGATCGGTTATTTTTTAATAATCCTGAGGTCCAAAGGTAGTATCAACACCTGCGTTATTGGCTTGACTGATGTCGTTTTATCATGTACTTGCTCTTATAGGTTTGTTCTTGTTCTGTTTGTTTCTTGAGGAATGTTATTTGAATTTTGTTTTATTGCTAGGTTCATAACCTGTGCTATCACCAAATATATTACATTTTGAGCCCCACCCAATCTTACAGGAGTTTTTGTTTTTAACGAAGGAGCCAAGTACTCAACTCACATAACGGTGTCTGTCTTGTCTTGTCTAATATTAAGAAAATATTTCAATGTATAACCTCCACGAAGAGTTGCATCATCTCCCCTAAAAGGGTCCCTGACTGCTCCCTCAATCTCACCTATTTTTTAATACATTTTGCACTGTTAGAGTTCATCACCCCATTTCGGGCTTCCAGAGCTCTCCATTGGTGCCAGATCCCTGAGGATGGTCCATGTCATAGTTCTCTCTGTAATCTCATAGCTCTTAACACACTATCTACTGGTATCTAAAATATTTCATACTTAAAATAGGTGGCCATGAAACTGAGTTTAAATTGTCCTCTCCCGGGGTGCCTGGATGGCTCAGCAGGTTAAGCCTCTGCCTTCGGCTCAGGTCAGGATCTCAGGGTCCTGGGATCGAGCCGCGAATCAGGCTCTCTGCTCAGCAGGGAGCCTGCTTCCCTCTCTCTCTCTCTTCCTGCCTCTCTGCCTACTTGTGATCTCTGTCTGTCAAATAAATGAATAAAAATCTTAAAAAAATAAAATAAATTGTCCTCTTCCAGAGTGCCTGGGTGGCTCAGTCGGTTAGGTGTCTGTCTCCAGCTCAGGTAATGATCCCGGGGGGTCCTGGGATCAAGCCCCATGTCCGGCTCTCTGCTCAGCAGGGAGCCTGCTTCTCCTTCTCCCTTTGCTTGTGCTCTCTCTCTCTCTTTCTCTGACAGATAAATAAAATCATTAAAAAAATAAAAATAAATAAATTGTCCTCTCCCCACTGTCAAAAAAACCAAGATTCAACTGAGTAAATTGGGAAGATATTACTGATTCTATTCAATGATTCATGAATTGGGCAGCATTCCATCCAGCAGGCAGAAAGGAGCTCTGAGGTGCTGTGCAAAATGGAAAGCTTTCATAGACAGAAGGAGACAGGAACAAGGAAGTTACACCAGATAAAAAAGTGGACTGGTTATTACAAGATCACTTTCCTTTAGAGAATGGCAGGAGTCTCTCAGGCAGATAACCTAACACTGATTAGGTGATTCCTAGTTGACTGGTTCAAAATTCCATTTCTGGAAAAGACTAGAATTGTAATGAAGTCAGATCTGTATGGTGACACAGAGTTTAGTGTAAGTGACTCCATTTGGGGTCTGTTGTCTTGCTTTTAACACCACACAAGAAAGGTGAAATTATATTCATAATGTTTATATTTTCTTTTGTTTTTTCTCACTGTACAAATACATGCTCGCCATAGAAAATACAGACCAGCAGAGAGAAGAAAATGAAAAATTATGTATAGCCTTACTACATTTACTGTTTAAACTATTTCTTGATTCTAAGAGGTCCTTGATTTTAAGATAAACCATTAATTTAATACTAGCTTTAGGATGGGGAAAAAATTCTTATTATACTCTCCAGATTGCTGTGTTTTAAGATGAATCCAAAAGCAAATTACATGGGGAACTACAAATTATAATTAAGAAAGAAATATATATATAATCAGATTATTTGGTAATAATCTACTTCTTGTTCAAGCTTTGATTCTTTGAAAATTGGTTATCTTTATATGACATTGTAACTTCTTTCATTTAGCCAGAATACTAAAAGACCCATAATAGTTGGGAATAATACTGATGGGATGTTAAAAAAACATAAACTGAGCTTTAGGTAAGCAATTTTTATCAGAATATAACTAGTTTTAAAGTACAATCTGCTAACTTCCACACTATTAATGCAATCTACTGCATAGTAAAAATTACATGACTGTTTTGTGCCCTGACCCACATGACCCCCACAAACTTATTTTACTCATTTTTTTCATTATCACTGATTCATCAGCCTTTTTTTAAAATTTTTTTTAAGATTTTATTTATTTATTTATTTATTTGACAGACAGAGATCACAAGTAGGCAGAGAGGCAGGCAGAGAGAGAGGAGGAAGCAAGCTCCCTGCTGAGCAGAGAGCCCAATGCGGGGCTCGATCCCAGGACCCTGGGATCATGACCTGAGCCAAAGGCAGAGGCTTTAACCCACTGAGCCACCCAGGCGCCCCAATTCATCAGCCTTTTATCATTTATTCTCCAATATACCAAAACAAGGATGAAAAACAGAAAGGAACTAACATACGTCCTGAGCAATTTGATATTTGACAGCTGTATTTCATAAATATCATTAATTATTTTAAGTGTAAGTTTGCAAAAATCAATTTTAACTTTGAGTACATGTTTATAATTTGGGGCTTTGTTGAATTTAAAAGATAAATTTTAGACAGAGAGAAGAGTAAAAACAATTCATTTTAACAGAAGAGTTTGGTCACAGTTAAAAAGAAATACTGAAAAGTTACACTGAAGTGAAACCATACCAAGCCTACCACTCATAAAATATAGTCCATGTGTTTTACCAAGAAGGCGTGTATAATTAGATTTTAAGGGGAAAGTGCAAGAATTTCGTTTTGGTTTTTAGGAAGTGAGCCTTCTTTCCTTGTCTGGGACCCATCTAATCAGCATGAATGCGTAGGAGTATCTCTGGGCTGGGGGGTGGGGGGCAGTAATCTATTTTAACCTTAAGCAAAAGGCACCAGAGTGCTTTTGGTGTGGGCTCAGTTTTGTCTGATAAATCTAGGCGAATTTCAAAATGTTAGTTCATGGTTTAGCATGAACACAACAAAGGAAAATCCGTGATGTTGATTATTCTATTTCTCTCTAATTCATATCCCTTGTAGTACGACAAACTGGCTCATAGGAAGGCGTGAAGGGGTATATGACAACATATGTGTCTAATTAAAGTGATAAACAGTATAACTGCTCGAGTACAAGGTGGTTAAAAAATTGTGATACAGCCATTGTATGAAACACATATAATCGTTGGAAATAAAGGTTGCAAATAATTTTTAATTTTTAAACCCAAAGCTATATTTATAATATAGGATCTTCACTGTGTAATATACATGTATACATACATATTGAAAAAATACACCAAAATATACAAAGTTGTTGTTTCTATGGGATAAGATTACTTGTAATTTTATATTTTCCCTACATTTTATAAATATTTTTAAAATTTTTTTTAGTTTATTTATTTGACAGACAGAGATCACAAGTAGGCAGAGAGGCAGGCAGAGAGAGGGGGAGGCAGGCTCCCTGCTGAGCAGAGAGCCTGATGCAGGGCTCAATCCATCGCAGGACCCTGGGATCATGGCCTGAGCCGAAGGCAGAGGCTTTAATCCACTGAGCCACCCAGGCACCCCAATATTTTCCCTACATTTAAAATAGTTTGCTAAATTCCTACACAGAGACTAATCATGGACTTTTTTTTTTAATTGCAAAATTCCATGCACAAATAAAGCACTGTAATTTTTGCTGGCGATTATAAAAACTATAAATAACCAACCAGAAGGGTAGCTTTTCAAAAAACAATGGCTACAATCTATTGAATGAACACTCTCTCTGGGAACTAGTATTAGTTCAAATAACATTCCCAGCCACCCTACAGGCATTATCTCTATTTTCAGGAAAGGAAACTGGCTTAGGACACTGCTACCCATGGCAAAAGATGCAACCAAGCTTAAAGGGTTCTGGCTATGGAGACCCTCCGTTGGCATTAGAATAAGAAAAGAGCAGTCTTCAGGCCACAGGCAGTGAACAGTGTGGTCTGAATGGTAGGTGTGCACCCCATAGGAATGGTGGGCTGTGTTCCTATAGGAAAGATGTATGGGGTAAAATTTGTACTGACAAGTGTATGGGGCCAAAGTAAGGAATTATGAAAGTAGACACTGATAAGGAGATGGGAATAAATGGGATTCACCCTCAGACCGAAGGGCGTGTCCTAGGGTACAAGATGAGTTAACATGTGTATTGGGCAAGGAGAGGTAACAGTAATGATTTAGGGACAGTGCTTCTTTTTGTTCTCTTTGAATATTTCTATAAACCTGCATTTTGTAAGAGGAAATGAAAATGTGTCCTGGGGCGCCTGGGTGGCTCAGCAGGTTAAGTGTATGCCTTCAGCCCAGGTCACCATCTCCTGGTTCTGGGATGGAGCCCTGCATGGGGTTCCCTGCTCAGCAGGGGAGCCTGCTTCTCCCTCTTCTTCTGCGTGCTGCCCCCCCACACCCTGTGCTTGTGTTCTCTTACTCTCTCTGTCAAATAAATAAATAAAATCTTTAAGAGAAAATGAGGAAGAGGTATACTGGCTCCCGAAAGTAAAAAAAGAAAAACAAACCTCTCTGCAAAGAATCTGAATTGGGACTAATTTCAATTCCAGCCTTAAAACAGAATGAAGCTCTGAGCTAGAGAGGTGCTAGGAGCTGATGTTTGGGGGCTCGCTGTGTGCTGGTTTGTTGTGAGTACCACACGTGTGTGCACACACTCGTTTGATCCGGGGAGCAGCTCCAGGAGGAGTGCTTCTGGTTTCCAGGCTTAAAGGTGAGGACAGCCAGGCGCTGAGAAGTGCTCAAACCAATAGGTGGGGAAGCTGGGATCAGAACCCAGGCAGTACAGGACCAGGACTGACAGGAATCCCACCGAAGATGGCTGGAAAAGTCCCTGCAATGAAGAAAGAAACTCATCTTAAAAATTATGTGTATTTTGCCACAATCTAAAAATGTTTTAAACTAAGAGAAATTCTTCTAAATCAACCCAAACTGGCCAAATTTTAAAGCTTAAAATGTGGGGTATAATTCAATTTGTATCAAAATTTACCAGGCTTAGACTAAACATATATTCATATAAACAAAACAAACAAACAAAAAGAGTGAGGGAGGGGCGGCTGGGTGGCCCAGTGAGTTAAGCATCTGCCTTCAGCTCAGGTCATGATCCTGGGGTCCTGGGATTGAGCCCTGCATCGAGGAGCCTGCTTCTCCCTCTGCACCCCCCCTTTCCTACTAGAGCTAGCTCTTTTTCTCGCAAAAATAAATAAAATCTTTAAAATAAAATGAGTGAAGGCTTTCCACCTACCCCTTATTTTTCTTTTTAAAATTCTTCCTTTATTCTCAGCACCTTCTCAAGAACATGAGAAAGGTGTTAACCTCCTTAGTCAGACCCTGAAGGCTAGCACGGTGCCTTGCACATAGCAGGTACCTAATAAATATTTGCTGGGCTAAATTGTAGTGTTTAATTCAGGAGCCAGAAGTTTTCCTTGTTGGCTAGTACTTTTCCCTTCTGCGTACTGGCTTGGAAACAAGTTTGACAGTCCCTTTTCATCCTTGATACACAGCACAAGGACATAACTCATGATTCAGATAATGCCTCTTTAAATAGGATTTTCGTTGGACAATAAACACTAATATTTGATGATAATATATCCTTAAGGAGTGAGTTCTTTGATTTGGAAGTTCTTATTCACCACTGTCCGTGTGGTGTGTGTGTGACAAGAGCACGTGCATCTAAGTGTCTGGTATGTGTGTTGAGAGAAGGGAAAGAGGGTTGGAGATGATAAATGAATTCTGGACATGAGGTTCCTTCTTCAAAATCTTTCCAAATTTGATCAGAATCTCATGATTAATTTATTGGGAAACAACAACAATCGTGCTCACTTTAAATATAATTCAGTGAACAAAAAGTGGGTGAAGAGAGAATATTCTCCTTATTTCACAATCCTGGCTTTAATTTACACTGAATAACAAACCAATTATTATGCCCTTCCAATCCCTAAATCAACAGAGGTCAACGAGATTCTCCAGTTAGGTTCTGTGACAAAAAGAGTGATACGCAAGCAATGTCAAGAAAGCCCAGGGGCACCTGGGTGGCTCAGTGGGTTAAAGCCTCTGCCTTCAGCTCAGGTCCTGATCTCAGAGTCCTGGGATCCAGCCCCACATCCGGCTCTCTGCTCAGCAGGGAGCCTGCTTCCTCCTCTCTCTGCCTGCCTCTCTGCCTACTTGTGATCTCTGTCTGTCAAATAAATAAATAAAAATCTTAAAAAAAAAAAAAAAAGAAAGCCCGGAGATTTTTCAAAGTGCCTAAGACAGACTCCTTTAAGGCACCCCTCTCTCTACTCCTGCAAATGGAAAATATAAAAATCCAATGAACAGTTTTGCTAATGTGTGGTTACTCAAATTAACCAGGATGGGCAATCATCCAGGTGAGGGAAGAGATGTTCACAATGTCATGTCTAAAATACTCTCAGATGGAAAACTCAGAGGGCAGCAAGGAGGGCAGACTGAGAATCTTCTCAATAAAAGAATTCTCAACAAGCCAGAAGATTTGGAAATTTACAGTGGAGTGTTCAACATCAGTTAAAGTATTGAATTTGGATAGAAGTATTGATAAACACTTCAGACACCAATATTAAGAAGCCGCAGTAGCAAACCTCTAGTCTGGCTGTGAATGAGCTCAAGCAGGATCCTGGCAGCCCGCCCTGAGCTGTTTCTACTTTCTAAGGAGGCACTTCACTGTTTCCTGGGAAACGTCTGCAAACCTCTGCCAGCCTCCAGCAGGAGCAGCTCAGGCAGCTCCTGAGGGCAGCATGAGCTCACTTGGACCATGAGTCTCTTTTTAAAATGTATCTTTTTTTGTAACTTAAATTAGGCCATGTCTCTTGCCTGCCCAAACCCCTCTGGTGGCTTCCCAAATCAAAATAAAATCCTGTTGCTACTTAACCTACAGAGCCGGCATGAGCCGGGCCCTGAAATCTGACCTCATTTCCTGCCTTTCTTGCCTCCATGGAGGATGCTCCAGTTACCCTGCCTTCCCACAACTGCACCAAGCAGCTGCCCCACCCCAGGGCTTTTGCACTTGCTGGTGCCACCAATGGATCAGGTGCTCCTCCCAGAAATTCACACACCTCCTTCCCACCAATTCCAGTGCCACCCCTGAACAGCCCATCTAAAATTATACTCTCTAGCTTGTTGCCCTGATTTATCCCTGATTTACTTTTTTTCCTTTTTAAAAAAAGTTTTTTATGCATTTTTACGTATTTGAGAGAAAGGAGAAGTGGGGGAGGGGCAGAAGAAGAGGGAGGAGCAGACTCCCTGACGAGTGAGGAGCCTGACCCGGGGCTCCATACAGTGCTTGATCCCAGGACCCTGAGATCATGACCTGAGCCTAAAGTCAGATGCTTAACCGACTGAGCTACCCAGTGCCCCTGATTTACTTTCTTTGCAAAGCCTTTATCATCTGACACATATACACACCCACAAAGGACCATGGATATTGGTGTCTGTCTCTCCCCTAATACCACATGAGCTCCAATGAAAGCAGAGGCTCTCTGTTTTGTTCACTGAGGTAGCCCCATCATCTGTAACAGTAGGTGGTACACAATAGGTGCTTCATAAGTGTGTGTTGAAGGATGGAGTCTCCATAACACCATTTTATGTATTTCATTTGACTGCTTAGAAACGCTTTCACTGTAATGCATGCCATTAGCCATTGTCAAGCGTTCATGTTAGGGGCTAAGTCTAGTTCTCCAGGCCCACAGTTTATATGTCCTTGCAAAAACTCCCAACACACCTGCATTTTGTTAAGGGAGGACAGCAGGTGCTGGGAAGTCGGGCTGACTTTGCTTCGCTTTTAACTCTGCCCCTTGCAAGGAGCCCAAGAAAGATTGCAACTCCTGAAACCCTGTCTGTAAAATGGGGCTATTAGCAGCAACTTCTTTTTTTTTAAAGATTTTATTTATTGGACAGACAGATCACAAGTAGGCAGAGAGAGACGAGGAAGCAGGCTCCCTGCTGAGCAGAGAGCCCAATTCGGGGCTCGATCCCAGGACCCTGGGATCATGACCTGAGCCAAAGGCAGAGGCTCTAACCCACTGAGCCACCCAGGCGCCCCTAATAGCAGCAACTTCTTAAAGTACTTGTAAGGATTGAACAAGGCAATAATAATAGTAACAGTGACCATTAATTGAACACATACCATGTGCCAGAGAGTGGACCATGTGTCTGACTTGCTTCATGTTGTCCTATCTTCACAACAACCATGTGGTGTGGGCAGTATTATTATCCCAGTTTACAGATGAGGAAACAAATTGAAATTCAGATAAAAGTTGATGTATAAGTTTCCTCTTGCTGCTCTAAGAAATTACCCTAAGTTTATTGTCTAAAAGCAATGCAAATTTATGATCTCACAGTTCTGGAGGTCGGGAGTCTGACATGGGTCTCACTAGGCTAAAATCTGGGCTTGCAGGGCTGTGCTCCTTCTGGAGACCTGAGGGGAGAAATCTGTTCCTTTACCTCTTCCAGCTTCTGGAGGCCACCTGTATCCACCCGTTCATGGTCCTTCTCTCCACCTTCAAAGCCAACAATGTAACATCTTCAATCTCTCTTTGAGTCTGACTTTCCTGCTTCCTCTTCCCCTTATAAGGACTCTTATGATTACACTGGGACCACTTGGATAAGCTGGAATAATGTCCCCATCTCAAAACCCTTAACTTAATCATATCTGTGAAATCCCTTCATATATTCTGGACATTAGGGTGTGAACAGGTTCGGAAAGCCATGATTCTATGTACAAAGCAGCAGACCTGGGATCTGAATCCCAGCTGATTTCTTGACCATTACCTTAATGCAGTACATAGCAAGGTCTTTGGTATTTAACAAAACTTTTTCCTTTGCTGTAATGAAGGGAAAATGGGAAGATTGGGGCCCAGAATCGGGTTTTGTATAGGACATGAAATAGGAAGAGTTGCCTCCTTCTGCCCAGCTCCCTATGCAGAGATATAGGATGCCAAAGAGTTCACTCTAGTCATTTTCTCTTAAAAATAATCAGTCTCCTTGACCTCAAGCATATTATTGACTTTCAAGAAACCACAGACATTTGGTAAAAGTAGGTTGCAAAGTGGAAATGAAAGACTTGCATGGAGATAGGCTGAACTCACCCCATGGGGATGAGGGGCCCAGGGACTTCAGGGTAGACCTGGAGCCAGGATGCCCCACAGTAAGAGGGCAGGTGAAGAAGAGCCTATTGACACCCCACAGGTGCTGGGCCACCTGGGGGACCGAGCTCAGTGTGCTCCAGTGAGGCACACCTTGCCCATAACACAGAAGACCTAGGACAGGAAGGGAGGTGGCCCAGGTCTCAACAACAAGGACTGTGGAAATGTCAGCAAGCAGCAGAGCACCAGGAGGCAAAGGGACGGGGCTGGTAAGAACATGTGTCAGCCACATGAGGAAATGATGGGTCCCCAAGTAGGGCTGGCGGCCTCTGATAGTTTCCACCGCTCAGGGTCTGGAGGGAGCTGGGAGGCAGTTCCACGGCCCACAAATGAGACAGTTCAGGACACAGCCCTACTCCACCTGGGAGGCAAGGATGCGAGGTGGAAGCCTTCTGTGGGTAAAAGAAGCAGGAGCATTGCGGGAGGAGACTGGACATTAGGAACGGATGGCAGTTTGGGAAAGATGACGTAGCCACAGCTCAGCAAGACTCCCAAATCTGTGGCCATTGAACTATGTCCAGACCTCACCTTGGGGGGGCACAGGGCTGTTCCTAAAATATACCACATATTCCCTCCTTCCACTTGAGGCCGGCTCAGGGGCTGCGATGGTAGGAAGTGCTCAGGGCCTCCAGGTGGGCAGGGCTGAGGAGAAGGCCGCAAGCACACCTCCACATGACAGGTCATGACCACCATGACCTTGAATTTTAGAAGCAGGTACCCATTGGCATTATTCTGACAATTTAAATACACTTAAAGTATACATCACAAGTTAGAAATTAGTGGTGAATAAAAACATAGGCTCTATGGTTTTGTGACCAAATCATCATAATAATAATATAAATTATCCATCTTGGGTTGACTGTAGAAATTATGGTCCAAACTGGGGCACCTGAAAGGGAAAGAGGGTGCTTTTACTGAGCACACCAGGGCAATAGCTGTAACAGCAGATCTAGCCTCTGAGCCCTAAGCTTCAGTCACATGCACCAAGGTCCCTGTGGGAGCTGCCTTAGCTGGAAACATAACCCTGTAGAGGGATTATTCAATGTGGAAAAGCTTCCTGAAACCTCAGACATTTTTATTCCTTTCACCAGGAAGATAAGAAATCCCAAAGTAGGATTTCTTAAATCCCAAAGTAGGATTTCTTATAAGGTACTAGAATGTGGCCTAGATACTGGCCACTGAGTTAAAGTCATATGTGTTTCTTTTCTTTCTTTTTTTTTTTTTTTAAGAGAGAGACACAGAGAGAGAGGGAACACAAGCAGTGAGAGTGGGAGAGGGAGAAGCAGGCTCCCTGCGGAGCAGGGAGCCCCACAGGGGTGGAGCTCAGATCCAAGACCCTGGGATCTTGACCTGAGCCAAAGGCAGACACTTAATGACTGAGGCACCCAGGCATCCCAGTCATAGGTGTATCTTTCTTCCAGAGATGATTAGCATTTGAGAGCCCCAGACCCCACCTTGGAGCTTGATTTCCCTTTGTGACATTTTCCTAAAATGAGTGCTTGTCTTTTCTGTTGTCACTCCCCAAGTTCATATGAGAACCATGAGTTCACAAGAAATTCTCTCTTGCCTGAGTCTGCTCTAAATGAAAGTTGTCCGAATAAGGGTCCGTTTCATAATTTCATAGTGAGCCATGATACCTTTGTAATGGATTGAGACCTGCATATTCCTAACAATGATATAACATTGGCAAGGTTTAAAAAGAAAGAAAAAAGCAAAAGCAGAAGAATCATCTTACATCATAAGGATAAGAACTATTTCATGGCATACTTTGTCATTTGTGGTTAGGACTTAAAAATGCACTTCCTAGTGTGGGTTGCTATCAAAGCCTTAGAGATTCACTGCTGTAAACCATATTTGCAGATTTCCTTTCTCTTAAACCCTCGCAGTGCCCAGGGCACCTCCTTTCCTCCTACCAGCCCCTCAGACATCCTTCTCTCTCTGCAGAGAATAGAGGCTACATGAACCCTTATGCTAGAACAAATGAAATGGTTACCTACCAGATCAGTTGTACTAATGTGAGTCCTTGTGAAATAAAAGAAAAATGAAGGGCGTGTGGGTGGCTCAGTAGATTAAGCATCTGAATCTTGATTTCAGCTCAGGTCATGATCTCAGGGTCATGAGATTGAGCCCTACACTGGGCTCCATGCTGAACGTGGAACCTGTTTAAGATTCTCTCTCTCCCTCTGCCTCTGCTCCTCCCATCTCCCCTCTGTAAAAGGAAGGAAGGAAGGAAGGAAGGAAAGAAGGAAGGAAGGTCAACAGAGCCCTGTGCCTTCACCGGAGAGTGAAAGGGACATGTGAGTAGAAATCTCTGAGAAGCTAAAAAAAACAACTTGGCTAATTATCAAGAACTCCAGGGTGCCTGGGTAGCTCAGTGGGTTAAGCCACTACCTTCAGCTCAGGTCATGATCTCAGGGTCCTGGGATAGAGCCCCGCATCAGGCTCTCTACTCAGCTGGGAGCCGGCTTCCCTGTCTCTCTCTCTGTCTGCCTCTTTGCCTACTTGTGATCTCGTACAAATAAATAAATCAATTTTCAAAAAAAAAAAAAAAGGACACCCCGCCCTTCCCTTGGGGCTCAGCCCCCCCCCCCCCCCCATCCGTGTCTAAGTGAGGAAGTGCAGATTGTTCGTGTAGTGTGGTCAAATCCACCTCCCTTCCCTGCCACGGAACATATAAGACAAATCACAGCCTGAGGACCTGGCCCCTTCTGCCTTGTTTCAGGGTCTCTGCAGCGGGCCCTGGGGTTCCAGCCTAGTCCTGTAATTTGGCGGAAGGGCTGGGGGGTGGGTGAGTGGTTAGCCCCACATCAAAGGCTGCTTTTCATGACTGCTGCCTGAAGAAAGGGGGAAGAGGGGATGTTGGTGCAGAGCAGAAGGAAACCACTCTAGGCAGGATGTCTGGAAGGAGAGATAAAACAAATTGTGAAGGTATTTTAATAGACGTGCTGTTTCCATTCTTTGCCATATGCTTTTCATTCTGTTTTTGGTTACTTTTGACTTGAATTATGGGACTCTTTCTCTTGGTTAAGGTAACCTAGATGCAGTTGCTTTCATACATCAATGTAAATACTGACTTTCTTGGGCGGGGCTGGGGATGATGTTAAGTGGCCAAAACAGAAAACATATTTCCTTGAAATGTTTTCTGTTCCCTCTTTCTTATGGGAGTGGAGAATGTCTGTTTCCAAGAGTCCAGAACACCATGCATCTGTTATGAAAAGGCAGCCCCAAGCATAAAATGGTGTGGCCATTTTACTGCCCAGGAGGGAGCAGACGGAGGGACAGGACATCAGATAACCAATCTTCCTGCTACAGAAATGGGGTGGATTCATCTGAGCTCTGCAGCAAGGATTTCCTCTCTTTGTACCACAATCTCTATTCCTCTAACACGCAGATAATTATACTGAAAAAAAGCTATTATGAGAGGTTATGAAAATTGCTCTGGAAATCTTCAAATGGCTTCTAAATAACTGAAAGTTAGGCTACCATTTCCAATCATTCAAAAGCTGCCCCCAGCCTTCACTGGAGCTGTGTTGTTCCATTGGCCCTTCTCAACATCTGGGTACCACCGGCTACCTCCATGCTGTGGCAGAATACAGAAGAATCCTCCTTCCTCCTGTGGGCAGAGATCAGAGAGAGAAGGGGAGGGGAGGTCCCGGGCTTGGGTCTGGCCCAGGGCAAAACCTCACCTTGACCCGAACTTGCGTCAGCCTATAGGGGGACTCTGCAGGTTTCTCACGTCATCCAAGCAGCAGGAAAAGTCAAGAAGAAAGAGAAAAAGATCAGTGTCCCAATACTGTTGACTGAAACCTTTATTCCAGTTTCCTAGTTGTCTGGGAAGCATGGCGTCTATTGAGTGAGAAAAATCAGAATTAAGAAGGGTCCTTTTGCAATGGTTTTGGTATTTGGCCCTGGCGACAGATCTAGACAATTGTCTTCTCAACCAACCAATCAGTCCATCAAGCAAAGAGGACACAAACACCAGCCTAAAGATGTCATTTGGTGGCAATATCACACTGCAATCTGTATTTCATTTCATTGAGATTTCTTTCATCTAGGCCATTAGGTTGTCAAAGATAAGTCACATCTGTCAGGACAAAAAAATAATCATCAGAAAAACTTATTTTACTAGTCCTAATGTTTTTAAGTGGCTTGTGGTTCAGTTTCTAGATTCATGTCTAATCTAGAGTTACAATCCTGTAATAAAAAAAGAAGTAAATCAAACCATGAGGAAACTATAAATAAAAAAAAAAAATCATGCTTGTCCTTGTATGTGACCCATTGTTCCCATGACAGTTTTACTCTCTTGGTAGCTTTATGTTATCTGAGAAGTACCTGTCTTCCATCTACACTGGGCCCCAGCAATCCCCGAGCACGTGGCCATACATACCATTCATCTCTACACCCCCCTGGCCAACAACTTGGGGAAAGCCAGGAATTAGCTATAGTTCAGAAGACTCTGCATTATTCTCGCCAGTGACATGGGGGTCTGAAAAAGCCCAAGGAAAGAAGCAAGCAAGTCATACATGTGAGCATACCAACATGACTTTAAGCCAACACAGCCATTTCTTGCTATCGTCTCTCCTTCTCGATCCTGCTCATGGCCTCAACTCACTGCTGGGCTGGCCTGGGGCTGCGGACATTGCTCCCGTGCTGGGAGGAACAGCACTGTTTTTCTGTGCTGGGACAGGTCTTCTGGCTAACACTCACTCAGCAATAGGACTCTAGGAGAAGCAGCAAGCCAATGGTAACAAGAAGATAGAGTACCTAACTCTGGTCCAAATATAAAAATAGTGTGGTGAGGAAACAGACATGTATTTTCCATTAAATCAAAGAAACAAATCTGGAAAACTAGATCCTAGCACGTTCAAGTCTTGGTGGCAGGGACTCTGATTTATGAGGCCAGCACAGAGCCGAGCCTGCCACACGGTAGATATGTATCGTATCCCGGGTGCCTGTGTGGCTCATTTGGTTAAGCTCAGGTCATGATCCGAGGGTCTTGGGTTCGAGTCACACGTCGGGCTCCCTGTTCAGTGGGGAAATCTGCTTCTCCCTCTCACTCTCCCTCTGTGCTCTCTTTCTCTCTCTCAAATAAATATATAAAATCTTAAAAAAAAAACTACCATATCCACATAATGAGGCATGGATACATTTGCCTACTGCTCAGATGTATTGGCTTTCTTTGAAGTTCCTGTGACCATTCTCACCCAACAGCCCCCATCCAATGACCAGCATGCTGACCTCCTCCTTAAGCTCCCACCTGTAACCTCAAGGAGAGCAGACCACCACCAAAAACCCCAAATCACCAGCACCAAATCAAATTTATGAGGACTCTGTCCGAGGCACTCCATGTGAAGCTGGCCATTGTTCCAAGCTGCTAACAAGCTAGCTAACTCTGGGACAGGGAGACTACATGGATTCTCACTTGAGAGCCTTGTTGATCAGTGGAGCCCACACCACGTGGATTGTTATAACCAGAATATACAACTTTCCCATGAGTGTGACCACCTCTAGCTCTGCACCACCCCAAGAGCCCCATTCTTGGGGCTCCGCAGCTGGGTGGCTCAGTAGCTCTGGGAGAGACATGCCTTCCCCTTTTCTCCTAAACTCTGCCCCTCTAGCTCCTCCTCAGCCATCCTGCTTTCTGCCCAGGTCCCTCTGATTCTTCCTCATGTTACTATTAGTTATGAGCAATTTGCTCCTATTATTAGCAGAGGTGTTATCCGTTGAATTGTGTCCCTCCAGAATTCATTGTCAAAGTTCCAATCCCTGTACCTTCAATGTGACCTTGTTTGGAAATTTGTTTTCCAACTGTTTTGTTGCAGACAAACAACTGTTTTCCATCTGTTTTGTTGCAGATGTGATTAGATAAATTAGGGGTAGGCCCTAACTCAATAGGACTGGTTCCCTATTTTTTTTAGAAACTTGTATTTGGACACACAAACACATACACACGGAATGCCATGTGAGCGCGAAGACAGAAATTAAGGCAATGTGTCTACAAAGCACAGAACACCAAAGATTACCAGCAAAGCACCAGAAGTCAGGGGAGGGGGCAAGAGACAGATTCTCCTTCAGAACTCTCAGAAGGACGCCACCCTGCCAGCACGTTGGGCCTGGGCTTCCAATCTCTAGAACCCCGAGACACTAAGTTTCAGCCAAGTGTGCAGCTCAACATGCTCCATGCATCAGCCTAACTACAATGAACAGATAACAGGGTCTGGTTTTATGGACCCAATTCTCTTGATAACTGCAGCTCTGACCTACCTGATCACCAGATCCTATTGTTCTCTTGGTTCTTGTCGGTGGTATTGAACCCAGGGGTCCCTAGGGCTTATTTTCCATCGGAAGAAATTAGGTAGCTTCCGTCAAGGGGGTATATCTCCTGCTTTCAGGAAGAAAACGGATCTGAGCATTCTTTTTGCACATGCTTGTTTTCCAAGTGCCTTTGGCTTAAAATAATCCTTATGCTAAAGTGGTATATTTTGAGTGATTTATTCGGTCACCCTTCAGACATTAGGTCTAACCGTGAGATGGGCCACCCTTATTCTTACCCTGAAATCTATGTATTTTGGCCAATGGTGAGAAAGCAGCACATACTGAAAGCTGGTTCAAAGCATATATTGTACCCACAGGACAACTTCGCAGACTTGCAAAGTGACTCCCACCCAGAGTCAAAATTGAGTCTTTACACATGAGACGATGTTCACCATCAATTATCATCGGGGAGACACAAATCAAACCCCTGGTAAGATATCACCTCAACCCTGTGAGAACAGCTACCATAAAAAAGATAAAACATAAGTGCTGGCAAGGATGTGAATAAAAAGGAACCCTTGTGCA
>ML103489.1:12337-31353 GCA_003697995.1 Taxidea taxus jeffersonii | reverse complement strand
CTCTGCACTCTATAGAGTTGCTGCTTCCCCTGCAGTAGGAGGGAAGTCTCTGTGCGCAGCCGGCCCATAAGCAGTGGGGAGTTAGCTCCAGCTCCCTGAGGGGGGAGTCGCCACCCAAGTTATTTGGAATTCTTCTGCAAGGAGATTTTGTTTCTTCTTCTCGCGTTCATTTGTTTACATCTTTATTCATTTGTTTACTTACATCAATCTGGATTTATGGGTATTTGTTTTATGCTCCAGTTATTCCAGCTTTGGTCATTAGGAGTTCTTTCTCTCTCTTTTAAGTACATCCTTATTTTCTGGTTTGCCATCTTTTACTTATTTATTTATTTTAAAGATTGTATTTATTTATTTGACAGAGATCACAAGCAGGCAGAACAGCAGGCAGAGAGAGGCAGGGGGAAGCAGGCTCCCTGCTGAAGAGAGAGCCCAATGTGGGGTTCGATCCCAGGACCCTGGGATCATGACCTGAGCCATGAAGACAGAGGCTTAACCCACTGAGCCACCCAGGCACCCCTGGCTTGCCATCTTTTTAACTTTAGTTTATAATTGAAAGCATCTTGGCCTTTTGGATCTAGAATGCCAACATAATGTGGTGGATGAAGTCTCTTTGGCATGGCTCTGCCTCTTTGTCAAGTCAAAACTTCGAGTATCTGTTGTACCTGTGTAGCATGGAAATGATAAGAGACCTAAAGGATGATCCTGGGGTGCAGGCAGAGCACCAGGCACATGTGGGAGCTGCAGACGGGGGTCTGTATAGGAGCTGGCAGTGTCTTGCCTCTAGCCTACAAATATTCCCAGAATTCACCAGGAGAAGGGTTTTTATCTGCCTTTCTGCTTTCTTTTCCTATGGTTCCCAGCACAGGTCAAAACCCAGAAACCGGAAGTGATGCAGTCCAGAGTGTAGCTCCCTTCTGGCCTCTTCTCGAACCCAGTTATTTCTTCCTGGGCTATACTGGCACTTCAACTGCAGCCAGGGACAAGTGCCCCACCTAGGCCAGGAGCTTGGAGAGGAACTCCCAGGGTGATACAAAACCAGAGCAGCAACTTCCCAGGTGTTCCCTGCAAGGCTCTCAAAATAGCTTATCCCAGGGAAATCTTCACTGGAGGTGCAAATGAAGTGGCCATAACTGGCGTGTCAGGTCATTCTTCCAGCTGTTTCCTTCCTCTTCAGCAGTGGCTCCCTTACTTGACATCTCAGGCTGGCTGGGTTGGACGCTTCTCAGTGGAGTTGGGAGCCTACACTGTTAACCAGGTCCCCCTGGAAGCTCTTCCGCCAGCCGGGCTCCTGGCAGTGGTCTGACTTTGGAGAATGACTATTGAAAGGTCAAAGGGCATCAGTCACCTACCGACTTGAATGGGCCCAGGAGCCAACCACAAACTGGGTTAGACAGCAGAAGCACAGAGCTTTGGTATGAGGGTGCTGGAGAGGAATGGGGGGATGGTTCTCAGCTTCCCTTGGTCAGCTGAGCTAGAATACCGCCCAGCTGTAGAGCGACAACTCAGGACCAGATGAGAGGCCCAGGATAAATGCCAGGCTCCTTGTTGGGCTTTGCCTGTCCATCGAGCCTAACCTTTTGGAGTTTTCCTTGTTGTCTTGTACTCCACACTTAAAGTATTGCAGCTCCTACTGTGGTCCACGGACTTGGATCTTTGCAACAGTGTGACCTCTGTTGGAAATGTTTTCCCATCAACATGTTCATCTTCCTCCACATCCTACCCTGCAAATGACCCACCTATGCACAGTGAAAGTTGGTTGACCTGGCCATCCCTGAAGTGTCAGGTGCTGACTGTTTTGACATGCAGAAAGCATCAGACACATACCTGTAGCCCTGTCAGTGTATCTCCTCCCTCTTTAGACTGTTAGAGACTGTATACTTGCCATTGTGAAATTCCAAATCTGCATTCTGTGGGGACGGGGACCCTGCTCATCCAGGCCCATCGTTGAGGCCCAGCCCAGAGGAGATACCAGAGGGGGACAATGCAGGTGAATGAGGAGCAGCTCCAGAGTAGCTGTATGGGCTTGTCTTGGAAAAGGACAAGCTGGTGAGCATCCTGGCCCAGGCACTGCCCAGGCATTAAAGATGTGGTC
Source organism: Taxidea taxus jeffersonii (assembly GCA_003697995.1). NCBI lineage: Eukaryota > Metazoa > Chordata > Mammalia > Carnivora > Mustelidae > Taxidea > Taxidea taxus. The sequence goes on along the minus strand of ML103489.1, from coordinate 29,261 downwards.
TTGATGGACACCTGGCTGACTTGCTTGCTGGTGAGGCCACATCTGGGATGGGTGGAATCTGGGCATTGAGCCTGGCCCTGCTCCATAGGCAGAGGGGATGGAGCCAGTCTTGCCTTCTCTTAAGTTTGGATAAAAATTGCACAGGCTTTTGTGGGAGAGCCTGGGGCCTCTGTCACCAGCTCCGGTCAGTCAGAGCTGGGAAGATCCTAAGTGCCTCATGGGGGGAACATGGGTGGGTAGCCACCAAGTGCTTTTTGATTCAACAGAATGTGGCATCTTTGAATGTGAGTCTTCATGTGTGTGGCACCATTGTTTCTCACAGAGAGGACTCGAGGCTGGGAGTGATCACCTGAGAGTTTCCCCATGAGTGGAATCCTTGGACTGCAGCTCAGTGTTACAGTCCTTTCGGGGTCACAGCTGGTAAATGGCTGAGAAAGATCTTGAACCCGGGTCTGCTGGTGTGTAACGGAGCTGGCATTTTGCATGCTAGTACACCACCACCAGAGTAAACACTGTCTTAAAACCACAAAGTATATATGCTGGAGCCCAGCAAACAGGAGCAGCAACAAACAGATTTAGCAGTTATATCCAGCTTGGTAGGGATTGGGGGTGGTTTGGGACAGGATTGGTGGATCTGACTCTTGAGCTAGAAATTGCCGGCCAGGTAGAGATGGTAAGCCTGGGACTACTAGGTGGCTCAGCTGGTTAGTGTCTGCCTTCAGCTCAGGTCATGATCCCAGGCTCCTGGGTTCTGGTTCCCTTGCTAAATGGGGGTCTGCTTTTCTCTCTCTGCCTCTCCATGTGCGTGTTCTCTCCTCTCAAATAAATAATTCTTCAGAAACAACAACCAAAAAAAAACAGCTCAAAAGCTAGAAGGAGTAGAGGATCTCTGTAGTTGAGGGGAGGTGTGGGAAGGAGGTCTTGGATCAACACTTGATCATCAGAGATGGGTTGTGGGCCTTCAGAGCCTTCAATTGGTGGCCAGGGCACTCGGTCCCTTGGCCTTCAGGAGACACCTCGGGCTGCCCTAGGTCTGCTTATAAGACCTTATATTTCTGCACAGCTAATCTCTAGTTAATCAGATAAAGTGGCTCAAGGCAGTGTTAATCGCCCATTTCCTTGATTTTGGCTAAGTGAGCTCAGCGCAGTGGGTTGAAGCTGGGAAGAGCAGTTAACATTTGCCAAATGTTAACCAAGGCTGGTGTGTGCCAGGAAGCAGTGGAGTGAGGGATTTGCACGAGAGAGATTGTAGGCAGCCGAGCTAAATGGCTTATTTGGTCCTTCAGACCAGGTGTTTGCAAGGGGTCAGGGGGAGACTGTTCCTGAAAGCAGAGTAGCCCAAGTATGAGGCTCTGTGATGAGGGGAGGGAGGGGAGGGTGGGAATGGAGGGTGCGTTCTGGGCTTCGTCCCTCAGGTGGCAGGGGTGGCTAGCTCTTGGCTTCCCCGACTTGGCCTGAGACATTGCCCCCATCAAGACCTGTGCCATTGCTTCTTTCTCCAAGATTCTCATCCCTTGGGCCAAGGGTTAGCCCACCTTTGTTTCCTGGTCCAGTGAGTATGTGTGTCCATGTGCATTTATCCTGCACAAGGAATGGGGGAGCAGTAAGACCACCTGGAGATGAAACTGGCTTAGGCTCCTGGCTGGCTTTGCCCCGTCTTCACTGAAGACAAGCTGGTTACCTGAGCCCTGTGTTCTCACATAAATTGGGGCAGCGGACGTGCTAGGGATGGTTAAATGGAAGAATGCTGTACCTGCTTCTCCTGGCCGCTTCCTCACCATACTTTGCCTCTGAATTTGATGAGTCAGGGGTAGGGGATGAGGAAGGCTGTGTCTAGTCGAGGTAAGATATGAGTACAGGCACAGCGAATGAGAGGAAAGGGAACCTGGAGATAGGTTTTTCCCTGGCCTGGGCAAGCTTGTTGTCTGACCGCCTGGTGTCATGGAGGATATCAGTACCTTACCAGGCCTGAACGGGAGCTTCCTGGGCACCCATGATGCTGGCCCTGTTGTCTGGCTGTCATCTGTGCTACACTGACTTCTGGAGCTTTGAGTTACAAGTATGTGGTATGACATGTTGATAATCAGGCTGAATGATTTGGAGAGGCCCTTGGGACCTCATTTTCTTGGCAGGCCTGGGAATGGAGGTCTTCTGGAAAGCTTGCTAGGACCATGGGTCTTGGGTGCCCTCTCTTTGAGTTATACCCCACACGTGCTTTTTAGGCTCTTTGAGACTGGTGTGGAAGCCTGCTAGGGTCAGAACTGTCTTGCAGGTAGCGACGTCTGTTGTTGGAAGGAGTTTGGTGAAAGATGGGGAGTGGTGGCAGGAGGTCTGGGTGCTGTTGCAGGAGAGACAACGGTACAGGTCTGTGTTTTGTGGGAATCTGACTCTCTGGTGCTGGAGCTTAGACCTAGAGGCCCAGGTCACTCATAGACAAGGGGTGCTCAGACAGGCTTGCCACACTGCCTCTCTGCTCCATTGGGAATGTCAGGCTTTGTAAGCGCAAGGGTGCTTGGTGTGAGGGTGGAGCCAGAAGTTGAGGGATGGTTGGCCTGAGGTGCAGCCTGGTTCCTGGTCTAGAAATGGTGGTCTGCCTGGACAGCAATCTGTTCTGTTGCAGTGTAGCGAACCTACCTTCAGAGGCCTTCATGGGATAGTGGCTGTGTGGCTTAGGCCAGTGATTTGGTCTCCAATTAGTATTGCTTTCCCATCCTTGCAGTGGGAATAGTCCTCCTCAGCAACTTCTCCAGAAAATTAGAGGATTCGGTGAGTAATAAAGGAACATGAGGAAAGCTCCTGGGATGGTCAGCTCCCTCCCTTCACTCTCAGGTCACATGTTAATGTGTTAATATTAATGCTCAGTCATCCTCCCTTTGTTTTGGCTTCCCAAGTACCTCTGCCCAATCCCTGCTTTTGTCCTAGGGGTGTCCTGATGCCTGGGTGACCTCATACACCTGGGGTGCCTTTCTGTAACCCCTGGAGGTTGACTCAGATCTGTAAGCCAGATCTCTTTGCCTCTTGCTACCTGAGGAGACCCAGGCCCAGCCCTTACAGCCCAGAACTTCCTGACTTCAGAAGTTTATGGATATGTTTGCTGAACCCTGAGGGGGTCTAGCATGCTCCTTGAAAATTAGCTACCCACGCACCCCCAAATAAATCTTTTAAGAAAATATTTTTAAGGGACGCCTGGGTGGCTCAGTTGGTTAAGCGGCTGCCTTCAGCTCAGGTCATGATCCCAGCATCCTGGGATCGGGTCCCACATTGGGCTCCTTGCTCGGCAGGGGGCCTGCTTCTCCCTCTGCCTCTGCCTGCCATTCTGTCTGCCTGTGCTTGCTCCTGCTCTCTCTCTGACAAATAAATAAATAAAATCTTTAAAAAAAAAAAAAAAGAGAGGGCGCCCGGGTGGCTCAGATATTTTTAAGACTTTGTGTGTGTGATTTTATTTATTTACTTATTTTCTTTAAAGATTTTATTTATTTATTTTAGAGAGATCACAAGTAGGCAGAGAGGCAGGCAGAGAGAGAGGAAGGGAAGCAGGCTCCCTGCTGAACAGAGAGCCCGATTTGGGGCTCGATCCCAGGACCCTGGGATCATGACCCGGGCCGAAGACAGTGGCTTTAACCCACTGAGCCACCCAGGCGCCCCTAGCCTGGATTCTAAGTGGCACCATTAGGGTTGGATCTTCCTTTTGCTGCTAGATAAGTCCTGGTTCCCTGAGCCTGGAGGGCCCAGAGTGGAGGCCGAGATTGGTGGGCCAGTGAGTACAGCTGACCATTCTGGCTTCCTTGTCTGTAAGGCCAAAGGAACAGGCAGGCGAAATTGCTCTGCTGGTCTGCCCACCACTTTGGGCCTGCGGGTGTTAGAATGTTGGTTCCCAGCTAGAAGGCGCCCCCTGCTGGCTTCAGGAGAAAAACCGCTGCCCGGGGTCAGAGCCCTGTGGAGTCTCACCTGGGCTTAAACTTTTCTCCCACGACTTCCAGGACCCGTGCATTACTGTAACCTTTGGGACCTAGTTTTCCCCATCTGTTTATAGCAGGTCAGCCAGTTGGGGGTAGGTAGAGGGACCTGTGAGTTTTGCATGCGGTTGTTACCAAGAACACTGTGTGGGTTAGGCCAGGACAGCTCTCGGATTTCCTTCCTGCTCTCTGAAGGTGCTCTGCTCTGACCACAGCACCTTCCTCAGAACCAAGTGACTATTTTGTGACAGCTGCCTACGGAAAGGGTGCCTTTAGGGCCTTCTGCCAGATGTGTTCCTATTACTCCCCAAACCAGGCTTCTCTCCTGCCCCTTGCTGGTACCAGCCTGACTTGCCAGCCTTCTCTGTATCACACAGGAAGCCTCAGGGCTTCTTTGAGGTTTCCCAGGCTAGCTTCCTCCTGGCTTGGCTTTATAAAGGACTCTGATCACTGTTCTGTCCATACTTGCATGTTTTCCCTTTACTGGGGCAGCATGTTCCTTAAAACTCAGGCCTAGTGCTCAGCGGGGATTTTGCCTTCAAAAGCCCTTTGGACTTGACTTGGTTAGCATCCTGTAACCAGCAGAACCGCCAGGTGGCTGTGGTGAGATCAGAGCCAAGTGTGTGAATGTTGAGTTGGGCCTGGACTTTCCTGGCTCTCCCATAGCTTTAGTGTTACTGTGTCAGAGTAGGAGAGTCTCTTTTCCTTTTGTAGGCCTCTACCAGGGGAACCTTCCTTTCTGTCTTGATATTTCAGGAAGGATGAATACTCCAGCATCTGCTGGAGTATTTTGGGGCCCTCAGGACTCTGGCAGGTGGAGTAGAAGCCCCTGGAGAACCTCTGGGCTGGAGTAGAGTGAAGAAACTGAGGCACAGAGCAGAGGCTGCTGGCTCCCCTCTCCTTGGCCAGAGAATGGTGCTCATGGGGCCCACTCCTTCCCCAAGGCCCACTGGTGACCCCATGCGTGTTTCCTTTGCAGGACGAGATTAGATGCACCCCGGTTGGAAACAAAGTCCCTGAGCAGCTCTGTGTTACCACCCAGCTATGCTTCAGATCGTCTGTCGGGAAACAACAGGGACCCTGCTCTGAAACCCAAGCGGTCCCATCGCAAGGCAGACCCTGATGCTGCCCACAGGTACTCAGCTTAGGGACCTTCAACAAAGGCCAACAAAGCAGCCCCATGGCCCGGCTGCAGGGTGAAATAGGTGGGGGAAACCTGGGGTATGTGGTTAGAAGCGAGGCATTGACCACTTTTCCAAGCCTGAATGTCTGCTTCTCGGTCAGTGGCATTGGTGGCATTCCCACCTATCCCGTGACCAGCTGCCTGCACCCTCAGAGAGCAGGGCTTGGGCTGAGATTCTGACAAGTGGGAAGGCTTTGTGAGCTTCCCATGACTTCCCTTGTTCTGTCCACCCAGACAAACGCTCTCATTAGCTATATTTAAATGTTAGGAGGGAAGCTCGGGATGTGGAAGAAAGCAGACCAGGGACCCAATTCAGAAGGGTTGGGGAAGACTTCTGGGGAAGTGTTCAAGCTGAGATGAGAAGGATAAGGAAGCCGTACGTGAAGGCCCACCTAGGCAAGAGGTACTGGGCTGAAACCCTGAGGCAGGAAGAGCTTGCCGGTCAGGGGCTAGTAGAGTGGGTGAGCAGAGCACAGGGACGGAAAGGAGGACTGAGGCGATGGCAGGACTGGGCAGGGCCTTGAGGCTATACTAGGGAAGGCCGCCTCCTGTCCGGCAGCCTTGACAGTGTCCTCGACTCAGCAGACCCCGCAGGGTAATTGGGAAGTGTTTCAAGGACTAGGTGTGGCTGCTGCACTTAGTGGGCAAAGAGACGATGCCAGTGTTTCTGCCATTACCGCCCCTCCTGGAGAACGGCCGAGCTGGAGTGCACCATCCTGCAGATGGTGAGGGCCCAGCCCAGACACAGAGGTGTAAGGGAACGCTTCCACCCACTCCTTCCCTTGCAGGCCTCGGATCCTAGAAATGGACAAGGAAGAGAACCGGCGCTCGGTGCTGCTGCCCACACACCGTCGGAGAAGTAGCTTCAGCTCTGAGAACTACTGGCGCAAGTCCTACGAGTCTGGGGAGGACTGCTCGGAGGCAGCAGGCAGCCCCGCCCGAAAGGTGAAGATGCGGAGGCACTGAGGCTTGCTGTGCCCCCTGGGAACTCTGGTTACTCCTCACGTAGCTGCCCCCTCCTTTTGTTCGTTTCAGTTTTTTGGTGTTCTGTTTTGTTTTTGTTTTTGTTTTCATTTTTTGGTTTTTGTTTTTTTGATCCTTAATTTTTTCCTCGGGTTTGTTGCCTGTTAAGGCTGAAGAACAGAATTGGCTGGGACCTGATTCTCATGTTCTCGGTTTCCTACAAAATGGAAAGGCTATTGGCATCTATAGGGGACAGAAGCTCATGCTGGAGTGGCCAGTAGAGATAATGGGGGGGCAGCTGTCCTCAAGTGGGGCTGTCAGGCTGGGTTTATTTAAAAGCAACAAAATGTTTTGGTTAAGAAAATTCTTGTTTTGCTTTAAATGTAAATCTTCTCAGTGTTGTAAATGAAGTTCAGTCTTCTGCCCCTTCCTCTCCCACCTATGTCTGCGTGCTGGGTTGAGGTCTCATGCTCCTTATTGGTTCTGCTGGAGGCCTGCTGTCCTCCCACCTCTCACCTGTTCTCCAGGGCCTGGAAGCCTACACAAGTATCCTCTTCCTCCTGCAGCAGAGTTGTTCAGGATGGCTGGGTGGAGGTTTAAACAGTCCTCTGCCACCCCAAAGCTATTGGCTGAGTCCCCGGGCTTCCTCCATGCCCACTGGCGTGCTCTGCCCACAGGTCCCTGAGCTGTTGAGGGGCTGGCTACAGTGGTCTTGACCTTTCTTGCCAAGAGCACACGTCTTTGCTGGGTTGCTTCTTTCAAGCATATGCGTGTGATTGTACGGAACAGTTAGACTTACCATGTTGGGGCAGTTTTAGGAATTGTTTCTAGCTAGAGGGACTGGTGTCCTTCCAAGTCTAGCATTTGGGGTATGGAAAATTGTTGTGGTGTGTGGTAGGGTTTTTGTTTTCTTTTGTTTTTGAGTTATTTTTTATTTGATCTCCTGACTTTTTCCTAACCCTTTCCTTTCTCCTTCATTGGCCAGCTTGGGCCTTCTTTCCATGTCATCCCCACAGGAAGGTGCCTGCCCACCTGCTCTGTCTGCCTGTAGCATGCATCCAAGGCCAGAGCTCAGGTCTGCAGACTGGGTTGGCGCCTCCTCTGCCTCAGGGGTGTGGGAGCTGGGGAAGGGGCTCTTAAGAAGTAATAAAAGGAAAAAGATAATAAAGTTTTCGGCAGTTCCCACCTGCCGAAGGTTGCAAGGTTTTGATGATCTAGATTCATTAGGAATGTCTCCTTGCCGGCCATGGCCGAGACCCGGGCCTACTGAGAGCAGAGGCTTTCCCAGTCCCCAGACTGCCACCACCCCAGGGGGCCTTGTCTTACAGAGGCCCAGGCTTGAGGCTGCAGAAGTCTGGGGCAGCCGCCATCAAGAAGCCCCCTCTCAGGGGCCAGAACTCCTTTGCCAGCGTGGATTCAAGTCGGGACTGCATAACTAAAGCAGTTGCAGGTTTATTTTTCTTACAGCTTTTTTCCCAAAAATGATTTGTAGTTGTGTGTGCAGCACTTTGCCCTGATATGTGTGCTCTACAATAAAAACCAAATCTAATATATTTTGAAACAGTTGTCTGATACTGTTATAAGAGAGGACTTGCCTTTGGTGCTTCCTTAATCCCCTTATTTTCTTAACTCTGAACCTGGGCTGGGGAGGCCAGAGAAAGTCCTTTGCCCATCCAGGTCCTCACAGGAGATAATAGGGCTGAGGGCCAAAGGTGAATTTGCCCTCTGCTTACTGTACTTTCTCCCGCTCCAAGGAGGATGGACATGTGTCCAGGTGCCCAGGATGCCATGGTCCTGCAGGAGCCAGGATCATACCCTGCTGAATTTTGAAGCCCTTCCTTCTTGGTGTGATCAGATAGGGTGTGTGCCAGTGAAGGAGGGACAGGGTGAGCAAAGGCAGGGAGAGCCTAGCCTTTGTAAAAGATAGGCAAGTGGTTTTGCTCATGAAGCAAATTCTTGAGTTCCTACTATATTCTGGTCAAGCCCTCATTGTGGCCTCATTGGTGAGCAAAAGTCTTCTGGTCCTTGCTTTCAAGATGTGTACTACAGAGTTGTGGGATACAGTTACAGGCATCAGCCAGATGTGTTTGTGTGGACTGGGGTTGGGGCCCAGAGGGTTTTTAGTCCCTCCAGGTACTAGACCTGGCTGCCAGATTCTGGTCAGCTTGAGTGTGGAGTCTCCCTCATTGATTTCCAGTGCCCAAACCAGTCTGGCCAATTCTTGCTGTGGAGACCTGGCAAGTCACTTATCTGCCCACTTCAGAGAGGAGAAGAGAGACTCTAGAGGGAGCAGGTGATCGGCTAGGGCTCAGTCCTGCAAATCGGTGACAGGATATGAAGGGCACTGGGGGAGATCCTCCATACGCTCCATAGCTAGTTGGGCTTGCGGGGGTAGACAGGGCCACAGTTGCCCCAGACACAGACATTGGAGCTGAAAGGGACGGTAACTTGCTCAAAGTCATCCAGACTACATGGCAGAGGGGGGTACCTCCCACTCTAGGGCCCAGGCCCCTGACTCAGGCATAGAACGGGGGCTCAAGTGCAGGCCTGGGGAGCTGAAACTCTACAGTAGCTGTGACAATCACACCTGGGCTCTTCCTAATTCCAAAGTGGCCCTTTGCTCTGCAGGAATAAGGGACAGAGAGGCTAGGGGGAAGGGACTTCAGCCCTTATAGGTCCTGCTGTATCACTGGCTTTAGTCTCTGCCCAGTGGTTCCACAGCATCCCATCTCTGGACTAAACTAATTTTTTGAGTAGTCCCTAAGCCTGTGGAGGTTCCATACCTGATCCCTGAATCTGACTCTGCCCCCACCCCAGTCTTGCACAGAGTAGGTGCTCTAACAACATCTGGCACCAGCCCTGCCTTCTTAGGTACCCCATCCCATTCCTCCAGGCCTCTTGTGGTGGGGGAAGTTGAGGCCCAAAGTCCCCTTCATTCAAAAATACGAATGTCCTACTGTGTGCCAGGCTCTGTGTGGGATGCTGAGGATACAAGACCTGGTATAGATCTCTCACACACACGGCTGGTCTAAATTGTGCCAACATAAAAGATGTGTAGCACAGAAATTACGAATAAAATAACACAGTACATTCTAGTTCTGTATAGCCAAGTGTTCCTTATAGAATCCTTTTGTTGATCTTTTTTGATAGATTCTTTTATTTGTAGCGTGCCCATGGTTGTAATTCAACCGTGATACGGCAAATGGAGTTGCATCCCGTTGCTGATAATAGTTTTCCAGGGCTCCTGTAACGAACGAATTACCACAAAATTTGTGGCTAAAACATCAGAAATTTATTTCTCACAGTTTGGAGGACTGAAATCCAAAATTATGATCACTGGGCTGAGATCACAATTCAAACCACGCTCCTTATGGAGGCTCTAGTCCTTGCCTCTGAAAGCTTCTGGTGGCTGTTGATGTTCCTTGATCGTGGCCCAGTAACTCCTGTTTCTGCCTCCGTGGCCATGTGGCTGCCTTTTCTGTGGGTACCAGATCCCCTTCTGCCTGTCCCTCATGAGGACACTAGTGATTGGATTTAGGGCCCACCTGAACGATCAAAAATAATCTGCCCACATAATGATCTTCAGTCACATCCGCAAAGTGAAAAAATGTACAAATTCCAAGGATTAGGAGCTAAAATCTTTGCCGGGGGAGGGGGGGTGGTCACTGTTCAGCCTACTACACTACTCTTTTCCCGATAGTCTGTCATTAAATCTTGTACATGGCCTACTGATTTCTCATCGTTGGAACAAACTATGTTAATTGGATTGAAATTTCTCAGGCTCAGCACTGCTACTAAATTTAATCCGCATTATTTTCTCTACTGATTTCTTAAATCTAGACCTGTGCTGTCCAATATGGCAGCCACTGGACAGTTTGGCTGTTGAACACTTGAAATGTGGCTGGTTTGAATTGAGATGTGCTTTAAGTGTCAAATACACACTAGAATTTGAAGTTAGTATGAAACAGAATGTAAAATATATCATTAGTTACTTTATATTGATTACGTGTTGAAATGACAATATTTTGGACATACTGGGTTAAATAAAATACACTTTAATTTCACGTGTTTCCTTTTACTGTTTTAAATCTAGCTATTCAGATTTGAAATCACGTACGTGGTTTGCACTCTGTTTCTATTGGATGGCACTGGTCTAGAAAGTCAGCAATAAATTCAGCCTGATCTGCGGCGTTTGCCGATTTCTGTGGTGTAAACACTCCCTTGGTGGCTGACTGAAAGCTGTCAACGTGAGGTCACTGAACACGGAGTCCTGAAGAGAGGTGGACAGAGCACACGATTGTATAGGGTCTCAACCCCCAGATCCCACAGATGGAAGGAATGAAAGTGTACAGACTATAGCAAAACCTTAACATAGGAAGTGCTTTGTTTTGAATACTACCTTTGTTTTTAGCAAAATTTTAAGTAATTTTCAAGAACGTTTAACAAATGAATTGCAAAATTCCATAAAATTTGACAGTTTGACTCTTGGAGTAGCTCCCCATGAGAGGGTTTTGAGCAGAGGGCGTGATCAGACTTACTCTGATCAGACAACTCAAGCTGCTGTGTTGAAGACAAGTCATACTCATTAAATCATTAAAATATTGGCATTGGCAAGAGATTAAGGGGCTCCAAACCCAAGAGCTGCCCCCTGCAGTGGGGCTGGAGTCCCCACACTTGGGTGTCCCGGTGCTCACTAGTGCAGTCCCCCTCCGTGCCCACAAGGCGGCAGCAGAGCCCAAGCAACAGTGCTTGGTTGGGGGTGAGGGGTGGGGAGGGGTTGCGGGGGACTGCTGTCTGGTTGGGGAACTAAGGCCCCAGAGGCGAGAACTTAGGTTCCCCACTGCATCTGCCATGCTCTGCCAGGACCCCAGGCTTAATGGGTGTGTGGAGGGGACCCAACTTACCAACTCGCCAGGGCATGATCCACTGAATCATGTGCCAGTGCCCATTGCCTTCTCTGGCCCCCACCCAGACTCCTCAGGGTTGCCTCTGGGCTCCCCAGACCCCTGGCTGGCTTCAGCACAGTCCCAAGTATGCTGTGTGGTCCCACTGCTTCCACTCCAGCCTGGGAGACTTAAGACCCAACTCTCCACCCTCTCCTGGACTCTGTGAGTGTGGCCCTTTACAAGCTGTCCCATTTTCTCACCACAACCTCTAATACCTTCCTTGGGTCCTGGGCTCAAATCCTGACTGCTACATACTAGCTGTGTGACTTTGGGCAAATTACTTAACCTCTCTGACCTTGGTTTCTTTTGTAAAATGGGCATAGGATTAAATGAATGACAGTGGTGCCTGGCACAGATGAAATGCTCAGTGCTAATAAATGGTAGCAATTAATATTTGCCCCTATGCTGCAGGTGAGTAAATTGAGGCCCAGAGAGGTGCTGTGGCAGAGGCAGGATTAGAACTTGGGGCGCCACAGGAATGAAGCACATGAGACTACCACAGGGTCAGGCTGAAGCAGGAGGCAGGTGCACGGGAATCACTGGCGCAGCGTGAGCTGAAGAAAAGCCCAGGTCAGGATTCAGGCTCCGGGAGGATCGGGAGTGTCAGAGCTGAGTCCTGCACCCAGAAAAGGAGCCCAGGGCTGGAGGTCCAGAGACTAGTCACTTCTCTCTGAGCCCGTTTCCTCCCTGTAAAATGAGGACAGGCCGGGTCTGCTTCAATACTCTCCCTACTTGTTTGGCCTCTTTCTTTCATGGAGGCCCAACATACTGTTCGCCTTCTGTGACTGAGGGCCCCAGATCCGCTGGCCCCTCGCCTGTCCGGGCCCTGAAGAATGCCCTCAGAGCCAGCTTCATTTTGCATGCTGTGCAGCATGAGGGAGTCTCTCCTCCCCACTTCTAGGCCAGGCTCCCCTGTGGCATCTCAACTCCCACCCACCTTTCTCCCACCCCAGGCCCTGCCCACCCCGGGCCCCAGCCCACACTCCACTCCAGGAATCCTTGGGCCTGCCAGGTCCCTGGAGGGGCCGCCAGGAAGAAGCTGCGTGTGTGGTTTGGGCAGCAGAGGAGGGTCGTGGCCTCAGCCGGGATCTGGGCCAGCTCCTGGAAGGTAGAGCCTGCCTCCCTCAGCTAGGTTTTCCTCCCCCTCCCTCGCTGCCCCTACTCTGCCTTTTTGGGGCTTTCCCATGTCACCCCTTCTTCCCTTCTTCCCCCCTCAGGGTGGCCTTGGGCAAGTCGCTTCTCTGTCCTTAGCTTCCATTTACACTCAGTACAGCGAGATCACCCTTGTACCTCCTTACAGCATTGCTGCCAGGATTCAAGCAGATAAAGCACAGATACAGCATTTATTGGGGGGGGTCTGCCTCTGAGGATGCCCTTGATGCATGCCAGCCTGGCTCAGGGACACCCCTTTTACCCTCCGCATGCCTCTCTGCATGCCATCCACCACTCTTTTCTGTGGATTTGACTCCTAAGCAGTGTGGGTTATTATTTTTTTTTAAGTTTATTTTATTTTATTAAAGATAGAGTATGGGAGCAGGGAGGGGCAGAGGGAGGAGAGAGAGAATCCCAAGCAGGCTCCATGCTCCCCAGGGACCCCGTCACAGGGCTCAGGTCCCACAACCCTGAGATCATGACGTGAGCTGAAATTGAGAGCCAGATGCTTAACAAACTGAGCCACCTGAGCGTCCCAAAATCAGGGCTCCTGTGTTTTACATTTTTAAAAAAGTATTCATTTATTTATATATTTAGAGAGTACGAGCGGGAGGGGCAGGGAGAGGAGGAGAGAGAATCCAAAGCCAACTGTGCACTAAGCATGGAGCCTGACGTGGGGCTCCATCCCATGACCCTGAGATCCTGACCTGAGCTGAAACCAAGAGCTGGTTGCTTAACAGACTGCACCTCCGAGCGTCCCTGTGTTTTATATTTTCAATTATTTCAAACACATTGAAAAATACTCAAACAGAGAAGCCGCAGGAGCACCCACCGCCCACACATGTTAATATTTTGTTGTACTGGCTTCAGATCTTTTTCAAATTTATTTTATCTATCTATCTATCTGTTTACTTATTTTTATGTGTTAAGTACCTACTCTGTGCCAGGCACTGTTCTGGGCACAGTGGACACAGCAGTGAACAGAATTAAAAACCAGAAAGACCTCTGGGACACGTGGGTGGCTCAGTCGGTTAAGTGGCTGCCTTTGGTTCAGGTCATGATTCCAGGGTCGTGGGTTCGAGCCCTGCGTGGGGCTCCTTGCTCGGTGGGGAGCCTGCTTCTCCCCTGCCTGCCACTCTCCCTCCCTGTGCTTGGTGTGTGCGTGCGCTCGCTCTCTCTCTCTCTCTCTCTCTCTCTGTCAAAAAAATAAAATCTTAAAAAAAAAAAAAAAAAAAGAACAGCAAGAACTTAGGGAGCTCACTCTCAAGCTGGGGAGACAATATACACATAAAGAAATCAAGGGTCTCCTGGGTGGCTCAGTCAGTTGAGCATCCAATTCATGAATTTAGGAGCTCAGGTCATCTCAGGGTCATGAGTCCAGCCCTGCTTCTGGCTCTGCATTCAGCGGGAGTCTGCTTTAGATTCTCTCCATCCCTCTTCCTCTACCCTGTCCCCACTCACTCACTCACTCTCTCAAATATTTTTGTAAAAATGAAAAAGGCAAATAGATGGTGGTTACAAAGAGGTCATCAGAAGAATCAGGCAGAGAAGGGCATCACGAGTGAAGGAAATAGGCTTCTCTGAGTAAGTGTTATTTAAATTAAAACCAAAAGGATGTGAGGGATTTGACTTAGTGAAAACCTAGGGGCAAAGTGTTCCAGACAAGGAATCAATGAGTGCAAAGGTCCTGTGGCAGAAGCATGTCTAGCACATCTGAAGCATGGTGAGGCAGCCAGCAGGTCCTGGAGAGAGTCCTAAATCCAGGTGGCTCACTAGGTCCAGAACCTGCCCCATGCTTAATTCCTGTTTGGAATAATTTCACTTAGTCCTCGGTATATTTTATAGATGAGGATGGGGGAACTGAGGCTCGAGCTGGACAAGTGGCTTACTTGAGGTCATCCAGCTAGCAAGGAGATGTCTTGGGATTTGAAGCAAGACCTGAGTCTCACCTCAGAGCTAGGCTAGCGCCCTGGAGTGCCTGAGGAGGAGGAGGAAGGCGGGAGAGGCCACCCCACCCAGGAAATGCCGGGAAGGGAACAGTCTTTCCCTGGCCTGAGGTTGACCCAAGGCTGGAAGATTCCAAGGAGGGACCTGCTTTCCCTTCCAGTGCTCCCACGATGAGTATAGTGCTGAGATCACTGAAGGTCCTGTGTTCATGCCCTTGCCTGGGCTCCCCTGAACCTCGGTTTCCTGCATCAAGCAATGAGCTGAGTTGGGGGGACCCTATTGCCTTGGGCTACTGTAGTAATTACAGGCTGGTTCCGAGGAGGCTCTGGGGGAGGGGAGTGACAGAGTCATTAGTGCCCCAGACCCTCCCAGCCTGGATTGATACCCTCCCTGGTGCCATTCCTAAACCCTTGCCCCATATGTGGTTAGGCTGGACCAGTCTGCCTGCATCTCAGTTTACCCATTTGTACCCTAGTGGACCCCCTGAGCCCCCTTCAAACTGATTGGATGAGGCCAAGCTGGTTCTCAGTCACCTGAGAAAGCACTAGTTTAAAATCCACATTCTGGGCCCCCACACCACAGGCACTCAAATTTGGGGGACCTAGAATCTGCATTGTTTACAAGTGTAGAGGGTGCATTCTGACACTTTGTGTACCCCTCCTTGCCGCGGGACCCTTCTCTGTCTACCCCCAGACCTCCAGGACACTACCTCAGGTCAGATGCCTCTGCTGGGCTTCTGCAGCCCCCACACGTCCTCCATCACAGCAGGGTAAACCCTGGGTGGTCATGGTCTCCATTCAGCTCTGCATCCCATCCCCACCCCCCCACCCCCCCGGAATTGTGAGCTGGGGGTGGGGTGGGGAGGCATGGCTGCTCACTGCGTGATGACTAAGTCCCCTTTCAAAGACAGAGAACAGGAGACTGAGGAAGGGCAGGGACTGGCCCAAGGTGATGAGGGGAAGAGCTCCCATGGCAATTAGCAAGAACTCTCGGAACTGCTAACACTCACAGGGCCCTGCCTGTCTGCCTGGAACTTCCTAAGGGCTTTACAAGTCCTAATTCATTTCATCTCCATAGCAACCCCTTGAGGTAGGTACTAATAGTCTCCACATTTTCCACAGGTGAGGACTCGAGGCACAGAGAGCTTAGGAAACTTGCCCCAGGCCACACAGCTTCTAAGCAATGATGTGGGAATGTAAATTAACAACTTCACACTTCCCATTGTGAGGCTTCCGTTTTGCAGAGGAGGCAATTGGGGCTCAGGGCTTGTCACTCACTCAGTGGGTAGCAGAGCAGGGACCAGAACCTGGGCCTCCCAGTGGCCTGAGCTGCCTGTGTTGGGGTGTGGAGTGGGCTGCTACAGCTCAGGTCAAAGTCCCCACTTGCCTTTGCCCATCAGTCTTAGCTTCCTCAACAGAAAAGCAGGGAATACTGTTTCCTCCCTCACAGATAAATTGAGAGCATTAAGTCAGTTAAAATGAGAAGGGCTTTGGAGTAGTGCCTGCCACCCGGAAGGTACCCTTCAACTTTGTTCTGATCGTCTTCCCTGTACTCACCTCCCTGTTCCCCCACCCACTCCTTTTCCAGATGTAGCCCCAAGCCCAGGGAAGGGCTGAGGCTGAGCTAGGCTGCTGTGGGCGTGGGCAGGCGGTGGGGGGACAGCCAGGCTCCAGTTGTTTGGCAGCTACCTGGGGGTCAGAAGTCAGGCCTGCCTCCCCTGACCCAGCTCTATGGGGCTGGGCCCTGGTCCACCTGCCCCACCTGCTCCTGCGAGCTCCCTCCAACCGGGCCCTGACCCCAGGCAGCCTATCCTCAGCCTTGGAAGGAAAGGTTCAGCCTTGAGGCCATCCTCCAGATGAGAAAAGGCAGCCTGGGAGGTGGGTGGGGACAGGCCCAATGGTCCCTCAGAGACTGGAGGCGGGGTGCAGCTTTGTTTATACATTGTTCCTGTGCAGGGGTGGCCCTTCCCCCATCTTGGAGCGGCCCAGATCCAATCTCAAGATCGTCCCAAATGCCACTTCCTGAGAAAGGTCCTCTTACCTGTCCCTCTCATTAGCTGATGGCCCGCCTCAGAATCCCGTGCTGCTACACAGAGCCATTTATGGTGGACCTTGAAGGATGTGTAGGAGTTGCCCAGGGGCTAAGGACTGAGGAGGGCATTCCTGACTGACCACCCAGCCAGGGCGAAACATGGCGGTGGGAGGTGTTCTGACACACAGGGGAACAAAGCGGTGTCTCGTGAAACTATAAGTATAACTCAGCAATCACTGAACCGTGTCGTATCTGGGGAAGCTGAGGCTGAAGAGTCTGGGAGTTGGACCAGTAGGAACTCTCCTGGCTTTTGGGACAGGTCTGCCTCAATGCCTGAATAAGCACGCGGCTCCTCGTTGGAGGACGTAAAAGTCCTCCAAGTTCGGGAACACCCGGCCACCCCCTCCAAAACTCGTCCCCAGCCGCCCACGGAGGAGGCCTGGCTCATGGACTACAGGTCCCGGCAGGCCCTGCGCCAAGGCGCATGCTCGGCGGGAGTACTTTCGCGAGCCCGGCCGAGCCCGGGGGCCCAGTCTTCCCCCATTGTCTGGCCGGTAGGGGCGGGGCGGACAGCGCACGGGCACATCCATTGGTCGGCCTGCACGTCAGTCGCTCTCTGCGTCCGCCCCGTGCAGGCCCCGCCTCGCGCGCCCGCGCCCGGGCCGCCTGGCGCCCCGCCCGCGCCTCAGGACCGGCGGGGCCGCGCGGCGCATCCTGCGGGCGGCGGCGGCGGGCGCGGCGCCGGC
>ML103489.1:0-12237 GCA_003697995.1 Taxidea taxus jeffersonii | reverse complement strand
GGCGGCGGCGGGCGCGGCGCCGGCAGCCGGACGCAAGATGATGAAGTTTCGGTTCCGGCGGCAGGGCGCCGACCCGCAGCGCGAGAAGCTCAAGCAGGAGCTCTTCGCCTTCAACAAGGTGCGGCGGCGGCAGCAGCGGTCCGGGCAGAGGGCGGGAGGGGGCGGGAGGGGGCGGGCCGGGGGCCCGAGCCGGGGGCCCCGGGGCCGGAGCCACGTCGGGCCCGGGGGGAGGGGGCGCCCAGCTGGGGCGCGGTGCGGGGGCCGGGCCGCGCGCCCCTCGGCGGGCCCCACTTCTCGTCTCCTCCCCTGCTCCACTCTCGGACTCTGGGTGGGTCTGGGTCCCTCGCTGACTTTTCCGAGTCAGCTCCTCCGAGTCCCTGTGGGCCTCACTAGCCCTGGCTCTGCGGGTCTCTGTGTACCTGGGTCTGTGTGTCTGTCTCTGTGCGACTCTGCATGTCTCTGGGTCTCTGCCCGTCTCTACCCAGGATCTCCTCCCTATCCTCAGCCTGCCTGCCTCCGTCTCTGTGTGTCTCTGCGTATCCCTTCTCTGCCTTCCTTCATCTCTGTCTCTTCATCTCTGAGTCTTCGCCTGTCTCTCCGGCGTGTCTCTCTGCCTACATGTGTCTCTGTGCGGTCTTTGGGAACTCTCCCCCTGGCTCTCGCTGTCTCTTTCTCTCTCTTCCTTTGGGGGACCTCAGAGCCCCTGCTCAGCCCTTGGGGCAGCCCAGGGCCCCAGTTTGTTTTGCTTTCGCACCCAGGCCGGTGGGGAGGGGTGAGGAATGGAGGCAGATGTTGGGGGGGTGGGGCTGGGAAATCCCATCCATGTTCCTTTCCTCCCCTCCCCCAAGGCCCTAGACTATGCCTTCCGGGGCTCTGACCTGCCCTGCTCTGCTGGGGGCTCCAGGGAAGATGCCTGGCTGTGTAGGCAACTACACTTCAACTCCTGGGGCCTCAGTTTCCGTTGCTATGAAATGGGACCTTTTTCCCGGCTGTGGGCTCTGGCTCCCTGTGTCACATGTTCCAACTGACCTATCCTTTGGGCCAAGGTGGAGGTGGTTGCTCCTTCCTTTCTTTTCCTGGGTAGAGCAAGAGGGGGCCATGGGAAAGGGGCTGCCTTCAGCTCCCTCCTCCGCCCAGCTTTTGCGCTGATGTGTGGTAGATCCAGGCCCCCCGCCTTTCCCTTGCTAACTTCTGGGGTGTTTCTTCTGCCCTCACTTTTACTCCCAACCTCTGATTGCACAGCCCCTCACTGTTCTCGGGGATTAGAGTTATTATCCCCATCATACGGGTGAGAAAATTGAGGTTCAGAGAGGGATGATGACTTGCCCAAAGTCACAGAGTACGCTGGGGCTCTCTGTCTTTGTGGCCCCTTGTCGACAAGATTTGACTTGAGTCTTGAGGGGCAGGGATTTTTGGATGGGCTTCTGTGGTCCTGAGCTGGACGCGAGGAGACCTTTGTTCAGGAGAAAGCTCTGGAATGGCTGGAGGTGAAGTGGCCGAGGTGGGAATGTCTCTCGGGGCAGGCATTGCTGTTGGTCGGGGGACTGCTGGGGCCTTTAGACATGGTGGCTGAGAACTTGCCAGGGGCCTGGGGAGCCCAGAAGGGTGGCTGGTGTCCAGGGTCTCCCCGCTGGTTTCCTTCATGAGCTGGGTGACTGTGTGCGTGAGCCCCTGTGAGGTACGAGGAGGATTGTGGGGACAGGTAAGTCAGGCACTGTGAAGTGGAGACTGGAGATAGATGGTGGGTCTTCCTGGCTGGATCTGGGTTGGCAGAAGCCAAGGGCTCCCTGCTCAGGAGAGTGAGGCCCCATTCTGAGTGGGCAGCGTTGGTGTTGTTTGGGACAAGGGGCTTGGTCACAATAGGAGATAGGTGATGGCTAGAGTCCTGGATTCCTGGGTGGTGGGGAGGGTCAGAAGCAAGCGCGGACTTTGGACTGTCTTGCATCCAGTCTATGTCAGTTTATATCCTGAGCTTCTCCTGTATGAGGGCCCCCTTCTAGGTATTGAGGACACCACAGTGACCAAGAGGGACAAATGCCTCTTCACTTGGGTTGCTGAGGTACTCGTGGGGGAGACAGTGAAAAGCCAAAGCAGAAGAGTGAAATATGCAGCAGTTAGGATGATGGCCAGTGTTGGGGATACAGTAAAGTAGCGTGAGGGTAGGGAGTGTGGGGACAGGGATCCGCTAGAGCAGGGTGATTGAGGGAGGGCTTTGAGGAGTTGACTCCTGAGCTGAGACCTGAGTAATGAGGAGGAGCCCTCCTTGGAGAATGCTGGATGAAGCACTTTCCAGGTAGAGGGACAGTAGATGCAAAGGTCCTGAGGCAGGCGCCTGCCTAGTACATTGGAGGAGAGCAGAAGGCCATTGGGCCTGGAGTCAAGTAAGCTGGGGGAGAGAGGGAGGAGGACAGAGAGGGGCCAGGTGGTGAGGTGGGAGCTCAGAGAGGGCCCTGAGCAGGGGATGGGACTGGGTAGACCTGGTCATCTCTAGTACGGGCATGGTGAGGCTGGTGGGAAAGGGAAGGGCGCTCCCTCCCGCCCCCCGCACTGCCAGTCAAATGGGCAACTCTGTCCTCAGGTGGCCTCACTGCCACTAGTGCCCACGTGGGAGACTGAGGCTTGGAGAATGTGGTGATCCAAGCGAGCTGCATAGAGGGCTCAGTCCCTGGCCTGGATTGGTTGAGGCAGGAGGGAGGCTGGGGCAGCAGGCCTGGGACCACGGTTTCTTTTGAAATGTGTGCCTTACAGAGGCACTGGTCAGGAGATGCCTGGGCCCACTTCTGGTGTCCCTCATTGGTGTTGAGGACAGCGTGGGAGCCCCTTCAGGCAGGCCTCTGGGGATGAGTAGGAGTTCCATGGTGGATGTGGGAAGGTGGCCGAAAGCATGAGCCGGTGGAAGGAAGGACTGAGAACCCGGAGAGCTGGAGTCTGCCCTGGGACAGGCCCTGCCAGAAGGAGAGGCCCTGGGGGAGCGGGACGAACTGATCCCGGGTGTTGCCCTCTGATCTCCACTGGGGCCTGTGGGGAGTGCCACACACATCATACGGGACCTCAGAAAGCATGGCAGCTCACCTCCAGGAGTGGGGCACAGAGCCCCACTCTGTGGGACGGGTAGGGTCAACTTCTATGCCTGCATCTCGGGGGTCCTGCTTTTCTCTGTTGCCAGAGCCCTGCACACGGCAGGCCAGACGGTGCAGAGGAGGACAAGGCCTTGGCCAGGGGAGGGCCTCTGAGGTGTGGGTTGCAGGTGTGATCACCTGTTTCAGAGTCGAGAACACTGAGGTGCGGAGCTCAGATGGACCAGCGCCCGTCTTCACCGTGCAGCTACACTAGTCTGGAGGCTGCCTTGGGGTGGGCCTCGGGTGGGTCAGGGGCTACGTGCTACTGCCCATGCCCTTCCCTCCCCCCGCAGACCGTGGAGCATGGCTTCCCCAACCAGCCCAGCGCCCTGGCCTTTGACCCAGAGCTCCGTATCATGGCCATCGGCACGAGGTCTGGGGCCGTCAAGATGTATCCTTTGCGCACCGAGGCCTTCAGGGCCACTCAGGACCTCCTGCTCGCAGCCCCCTGTGTGTCGGTGCCTGGGCCCTGGTGGAGGTTGGTGCTGCCTCTGCCCCCAAGAGTCTTCCTTATAGAAATGGTTGTGGGGGAGGGGTCAGCTTGTAGTGGTCACAGCTGTCCCTAGCTGCGTTTCAGCCGGCGAGTTACCTAGGCGACCCTGCCACTGCTCCAGCAACTGACCGGGAACGCTGGGCCAGGAGGCTGGCCAGGCGCACTACCCAGCAGGGGTGGCGAGTGGGCCAGGGTCGCCCAGCGGGCCTTGCCCTGGTGACCAGGCACACACGCGTGTGCGAATGTGAAGACACATGTGTGCGGCCGAGGGGCTGGGGGCCGTGCCAGGCTCAGCATGGTGAGCATGGCGCGGCCCCCACCTGGGTGCTGGCGGCTGCACAATGGGCCGTGTGAGCTGCACAAAGCGGGCATTTTCCTGCCAGCACCGGGTGGGGGCGGGGCGGGGGCACACCGCCGGCAGCTGACTGCCTCCCTGCCTGCTATGGAGGACCCCATCCCTGCTGCTCTCAGGGGAAGCCCCTCGGGTGGGGAAACCAAGGTGGAAAGCCCATTGGGGGCTGCCTGCCCTCCCCCCCCATGCCCCGTGATCCTCCGGCTCTTGGTACCCTCACTGGGGACGTTGGTTGGCCAAAAAATGAATCAATGCCTGGAAAGGGGTGGGGTGGGCATGGGGGTCTTCCCACCCCAGGGCTGGTGGCCAGGCAGGGGTGGGTGACTGGGCCTGTAGTTTGCGAGTCCGCCTTCCCTAGGGAGTGTGGCGGGGCTGGGGTGCCCCTCCTCTCCCATGGGCTCCCAAGGAGGCACCGTGGAGCAGAGAATGGGGTGGGGAGGGGACAGTGCTTGGATACCTTGCCCTGAATGGCCCCCCACCAGCCCTGGGGAGTCTCACTTCCTGGCCTGCTCCCGCCCCTCTGGGTGCTGTTGTGCCCTCCCTGCATTGTGTTCCCGCAGCCCCTTGCTCAGTCCCCTGGCCAGGCGACTCTGGTAGCCGCTTGAGCTGTCCCTCCACGGTGTTTCTCGTGCATGGGCTCTTCGTGCTCACAAAGAACCTGATGTACTGGCGAGGAGACAGCCCCAGAGGAGGAGGCTGGGGCCCTCCTCTTTCCCCTCCTTCCTTCCCCCAAACTACCAGAGCCCTGGGTTGGGAAACTGAGGCTGGCCACAGCAGCTACCCCTCCCCCTCAAGGGCAGCCTGTCTCCTTGGCAACCCTGGTTCCCGCCCAGCAGCTCCTGCCCTCTCTTTTGTCCCCTCTTCTGTGTTCTGGTTCCTGCAGGGAATCCCAGCTCTAGCTCCAAAGCAAGGAGCCCCTGTGTCGTTGCTAGGCAATGCTGACCCCTCCCTAGCCCTTCCTCCTGACCCTCTCCCCCACTCCCCTTCAGACCCCTGTCGGACCACTGCCTGGAGCTGCCTGGAGCTGCCTGGAGCTGCTGTGACTCTGGCACTGACCCCAGGGACTTGCGGCAACTCACCCAACCTTCCCAAGCCTCCGTGCTATGTCTGTGAAATGGGCTGGCCGTGGCCTCTCCCGGATCACAGCGGGGGCTGCTGGCTGCCACCCACAGGGGGAGTTCAGTGCCCTTGCCCGAAGCTGGAGGTTGGCCTAGAGCTGTGGGAAGAGGCAGCCTGGACTCTGCTCTGCCCCAGGCTTCCGTGCCCAGGCTCCGCCTGGCCTCTCTGCCTGTGTGATCCCAACCTGCGGGGCCCAGCTCTTAACGTACACAGACATGCTCTGAGGCTGACACAGAACGGGAGCCTGGCCATGTGCCAGGCCTGGGCCAAAGGTGCTGGGTGTGTTTGTATTCTCACTTGCCCTGCATCAGCCCTACAAGGTGGGAGTGGAACTCACTACCCCATTTTACAGATGAGGAAGTAAAGGTCACACAGCACCAACTTGCAGCACAGAGTGAAGCCTGCACTCTGAGCCTGGGGGTATCTTGGGGGTACAGATCAGTGCTTCTTTGAGGAGGGGTGTCCCTCCACGGACCTTAGGGGGCAGGCCTGGCTGGGGCCTGTTAGAAGGTTCTCGGAAGGGAGGATCTCCCGTGTCTGCTTCTGCCCTTGACCTCTGCACTTAGCTATGGTGCACCTGGTGTGGAGTTTACAGGCCTGCACCGGGACACAGCCACTGTCACCCAGATGCACTTCCTGCCCGGCCAGGTGAGCCTCTCCCCTCCCCGGCTGCCCCAGCCTCTGTGCCTTGCCCAGCCCCCGACTAGCACAGTCTCCATCTCTGCCCATCCACCAGGGCCGCCTTCTGACCCTGTTGGACGACAGCAGCCTGCACCTCTGGGAGATCGCCCACCACAATGGCTGCGCCCACCTGGGGGAGGCACTCAGCTTCCAGCCACCAAGTCGGCCGGGCTTTGACGGGGCCAGGTACCAGACGACTTGGCTGGGGATGAGCTGCGGGGCCTGGGGGAGCCTGGTGGAGGTGGTGGGAGCCAGCCTCACAGAGGCGCTGTGGGCCTAGGACCCTTGCCCTGGGCTTCAGGGGGACAGAATCCATTGAGCTGCGCCTGGGTCCTGGTGGATTTTTAGGGTGTTAAATAGGGAGTCCCGGCCGAGTCTCAGGTGATGTTCTGGTGGCGACTACGGCCGTTCATGGTTGGGGGTGGGGCAACGGGCTGTAAAGTGCATGGCCGACAGGGCAAGTTTGGGGGCAAGGAGGGTCCCACCAGGCTGTGTGAGATGCCAGAGAGGACACTCTAGGGGGCAACTGAGTGGGCCTGGATCCCCGGTGAGAGTGTAAGGGGTCTCTCGGTCCCCAGCCCTGCTGGCCCTTTCTGAAATGGTCAGTGTGGGCAAGTCCTTAACCCTTCAAAAATCCTGTACTGCCTGAGTGGGCGGCTTGTCCTGCTCCTGCTGGCGGGGGGCTGAGTGAGACCCCCATACCTCCAGCCCTCCCCCTGGATTGGGTCCCCCAGGGGACATCTCTCATCCTCTGCAGGCAGGGTCAGTCTGGGGCACCTCCAGCGAAGTCAGGGGCCGTCTGTGGGCTGGTGACTGGGATTCCCGGGTTGGGCTCAGGAGGGTCCTGTGTGTCCTAGAGCCCTTGGTCCTGGCCCAGGTACTGGCCTGGTTCCTGCCTTCCCCTCCTAGTGAGTGGGAGGGGCTCAGGAGTCTGTCTCCAAGACCTGGGGAACCTATTTTTATCCCTCTCCTTCCGAACATTCTGATGAATAATTGAGTGAGCTAATTACGAGGCCCTGCAGTCGCCACTGTCGCCTTCCCGGTGTGCCAGCCCACTCGAGAACCCTCTGTGAGCACAAAGGGGCCGTCATGAGCAGCCCCGCCCCATCCACACCCCTCCTTAGCAGGGGCCTGGGCTCACCCTCACCTGCCTCCCCTCCTACGCAGTGGCCCCCTCAGCCTTGCCCGCGTCACAGTGGTCCTGCTGGTGGCGGCTGGTGACATGGCAGCCCTGGGCACCGAGGGTGGCAGCGTCTTCTTCCTGGATGTTCCCACCCTGACACTGCTCGAGGGGCGGACTCTTGCCCCGGACGAGGTTCTTCGCAGGTGAGAGGCAGGCGGGCTCCCCAGCAGCCAGTCCGGGCCTGGGGATGCTCCTGCCAGCTCATGTGAGCCCCTCCTCAGCGTGCCAGACGACTACCGGTGTGGGAAGGCACTGGGCCCCGTGGAGTCACTCCAGGGACACCTGCGGGACCCCACCAAGATCCTCATCGGCTACAGCCGGGGCCTGCTGGTCATCTGGAACCAGGCGGCGCAGTGCGCAGACCGCGTCTTCCTGGGAAACCAGGTACGTGAGGGAGCCGCCGCCCCCCCCCCCCAACCAAGGCCCTCTACTCACGCCCCTGCTCACACACCCCCCTCTGCCCCGCAGCAGCTGGAGAGCCTGTGCTGGGAACGCAGCGGCAGCACGCTGGTCAGCTCCCACAGCGACGGCAGCTACGCTGTCTGGTCCGCTGACGCCGGTGACTCCCCGATGACCCAGCCCACAGTGGCCACCACGCCATATGGTGAGTGCCGGGGAGGCCGAGGGTGGCTCCTGCCGCCTGAGCATGGGGATGGCCGGTGACCCCAAACTCAGGCACTTGGGGCTCCCTGGCCTTGGTGGGGATGTCCAAGAGGACTGGTGGAAGGCGGCGGTGCCAAGCGCCATCCTCAAAGGTGAGACTGCTGGGGGGGGTGCGCGGTGGGATAGGGGGCCTTCCCCTCGGGGGTCAGGAAGCAGCTGTGAGGTGGGGAGCGATGGAGGCAGAATAGGAACGGGAGAAGCTTGGAGAAATGTGACTTGGGGCCCTTCCGGTCCTGGCGAGCGAGTGAGCCCGACACTGTCCCACTCCTCCAGGCCCCTTCCCCTGCAAAGCCATTAACAAGATTCTGTGGCGAAACTGTGAATCTGGGTAGGTGGGGAGTGGGTTCTCAGACGTGGGCTGGGGGCTGTGTCTGCAGCAGGGAGCAGGGTGGGCACGGGGGCGCAGGGACGGCCTGCATCGCTCTCCCTGGGCTGGGCAGTGCGCACCTGGGCCCCGTGGCTCATGTGGCTCCCCTGCCGGCCCTGTAGGGACCACTTCGTCATCTTCAGCGGAGGCATGCCCCGTGCCAGCTACGGTGACCGCCACTGTGTGAGTGTGCTCCGGGCTGAGACCCTGGTGACGCTGGACTTCACCTCCCGCATCATCGACTTCTTCACGGTGCACAGCACAAGGCCTGAGGATGGTGTGTGCCCGCCCTGGCCCATGCCCTGTGCCCCATGCCCCCTGCCACTGGGCTCACCTAGCCCTCGTCCCACAGAGTTCGATGAGCCCCAGGCCCTGGCCGTGCTGCTCGAGGAAGAGCTGGTGGTGCTGGACCTGCAGACGCCCGGCTGGCCTGCCGTGCCCGCCCCATACCTGGCCCCACTGCACTCGTCCGCGATCACCTGCTCTGCACATGTCGCCAATGTCCCCGCCAAGCTGTGGGCCCGCATCGTGAGTGCTGGTGAGCAGCAGAGCCCGCAGCCTGCCTCCAGCACCTTGGTATGTGCCTAGGGCCTCCTGCCGGGTGAGGGTTGGGTGGGGGGTGGGGATGGGAGTGGTGATCAGGCTCTGGCCAGGCCCAGGCCCAGAGTGGGGAATGTGGCAGACGTGCATAGGGAACTCAGAGGCAGTTTGGGCCCTGGGTGCCAAGCCCAGGGTGAGAAGAAGGCATTTGTCCTGACCTTCCGCTTCCAAATCTCTGCCTCCCTCTCCCAGAGCTGGCCCATCACTGGAGGCCGGAACCTGGCCCAGGAGCCATCCCAGCGAGGGCTGCTGCTGACCGGGTAGGCAGACGTATGTTCGTGGTCAAGCACAGGTGTGATGTGTGTATGTATGCGTGTGTGTGTGTGCGTGCGCACGCGTGCAGATGGGGCCTGGTGTAGCCCCCACAGGTGCCCAAGAGCCTGTCTGGGGCCTGGTAGATACTGAGCTGCCTGGTGAGCCAGGCCCCACCCCTGGTGGGACCGGGCCACCCCCACTCCTGCAGGGTGGATTAGGCTGAAGCTTCCCCGGTTTAAGGCCCCGCCCCACCCCACCTTTTGGTCTGGAACTGAGCTCCACCCACCTAGCCTGCCCTGGGACCGGAAAATCTGGGCTGGCCCACGCGGATCTGCCCTGGGCAGGTGCTGCAGAGCCCAGCTTGGGCCTGGCGGGCGCTGACGTGCCCAGTGACTCAGGCCCTAGCTTCCTGCCCTGCCTCTGCTGCCTGCCTGTGCTGGAACCCTCAGGCCTCTGGCTCCAGTGTCCCCTCCCCTGCTGGGGAACTGATCGTGGCTTTGGAAGTGTCCCAACTGGCCCCAGAGACTGCAGGCACCTTTTCACACCCTGGCTCTGGGCTCTCACCACTACGCAGAGGCCCCTGACGTGGGCCCTGCAGCTGTGTCCTGAGGCTGCACCCCAGATCTGTCTGCTCCTGCCCCCTATTTCCCCACCCTGCTTCCTCCCAGCCTCCCCGGGCTTCCTGCTGCTCTGCCTACATGGCTGCCTCATGCCCCAGCTGATCCTTCTGCTCTGTGGCTAGCTCCCGAGCGCCTTTCCTGGATGCGCCCGTAGTCCTCTCTTCCCTGCATTTTCTCCTCTACCGTCTCCTGCTCATCACACTGGTGATTATTTCCACCCTTTTTCACCCTGTTTGAGAGGCCCAGGTGCATGGGGTCTGGCATACAGTGGGCGCTCAGTATGTGTTCGCTCTCTACAGTAGATCCTCCCTGTGTGTCATGGGAGTCTGGTCAGTGCTTGGAGTCTGCTGTGGGTGCGCAGTGAGTGGTCGCAGGATGACTGGCTGGGGAGGCGCAGGGGGACCCGGGGCGGGGCTGACGTTGCCTCCCCCGCAGCCACGAGGACGGGACTGTGCGGTTCTGGGATGCCTCTGGCGTGGCACTGCGGCCGCTCTACAAGCTCAGCACAGCTGGCCTCTTCCAGACAGACTGTGAGCACGCTGACAGCCTGGCCCAGGCTGCCGAGGACGACTGGCCTCCCTTTCGAAAGGTGGGCCCCTCCCTGAGCTCTGGGGACCTGGGCCCCACCCTGCCCTGGGTCCTCACTCCATCCTGCCCCCCAGGTGGGCTGCTTTGATCCCTACAGTGATGACCCTCGGCTCGGTGTGCAGAAGGTGGCCCTGTGCAAGTACACGGCCCAGATGGTGGTGGCTGGCACGGCAGGCCAGGTACAGCAGAGGTGGCCTCGGGTTGGGGTCTCCAAGGGCTTTCTGGAGGAAGTAGATCTGACCCAGAGTGGGGCTCCAGGTGAGGGTGGCTGGGGTGAGGCCGGCCCGGGAGGTGGAACCTGTTGAGGGCCTTGAGTCTAGACACTGGCTCTTGGGGAACCACGGAGGGTTGGGGCCGGGGTTGGAAGCACAAGTGTAGGGTGAGCCCTGGGAGCATGGGGACCACCAAGCCTCGGTCCCTGCGGTGGCCCCAGCACCCGCACGATACGTATGTGTTCCACGGGGACTTACTGTTAAATGGGAGACCAGTGAGTGGAAAGGAGTTTGCTCCAAAGGCCAGTGGCTCTTGGTTACTGCTGTGTCACCGGCAGTCGTGCAGTGTACAGAGGGAATACTCTGTGCACCTCGTATTTGGTACACCTTACACCTTACACCTTGTACCTTAAGGTGTACCTTAATACATAAAAGAATATAAGAATATAATAAGAAAGTATACTCTGTATACTTTATGCCTTATACGCTGTATAAACTCAGTGTGTGTTTGATGGAGAAGGGCTTGCGGGGATGGGATATTTGGCTCAGAAAACAAGGAAGCAGGTCTTGGTCACCATTGTGTTCCCCAGTGCTCAGTGAAGGTCCTGGTATACAGCAGGTATTCAATAAGTGCTTATTAAGTAGATGAACTGGAGACAATACCACTGGGACCACCTTGATGGGCTTGGCAGGCTCGGGCGGGACCTGGCTACTCCCTTCCTCCTCCATGCTGACCCCTCCGCCACCCTGGCTGTGGGCTCAGGTCCTGGTGCTGGAGCTAAGTGACGTGCCCTCGGAGCAGGCGGTCAGCGTGGCCAGCGTGGACCTCCTCCAGGACCGAGAGGGCTTCACGTGGAAGGGCCACGAGCGGCTGAGTCCACGTACGGGGCCGCTGCCGTGGCCTGCTGGCTTCCAGCCCCGAGTGCTGGTTCAGTGCCTGCCACCAGCTGCTGTCACCGCTGTCACACTCCATGCGGAGTGGAGCCTAGTGGCCTTTGGCACCAGTCACGGCTTTGGCCTCTTCGACTATCAGCGCAGGAGCCCAGTGCTGGCCAGGTGTGTGGGGGGTGGGGCCGGAGCCTGGTGACCCAGGGTCTGTACTGCCCCCCCCCATGCACCCCCTCGCCCCCCGCCTCCTGTGGGGGCTCTGATGTTTCCCTGCACCTATCTGGGCCTCGCTTTCCGCTTTTAAGATCTGAGATAACAGAGGTAGGGTGCCCTGAAAGCCCCCTGCGTCTCTGGCAACCCTGTTCTTAGGGGAAGTGCTGCTGGGGAGTTTTAATCCCCAGCTGCTGGGTTGGTGGGGCATCGTCCCTGGGCCTCTGGTTCCTGACCCCCGGGGCCGGTGGCAGCACGGTGGCCGCTCCCGGAGTCTGCTCTGGGGCCTGGCTGACGTAGCCTGCCCGCAGGTGCACGCTCCACCCCAATGACTCTCTGGCCATGGAGGGCCCGCTGTCCCGGGTGAAGTCCCTGAAGAAGTCTCTGCGCCAGTCTTTCCGGCGCATCCGCAAGAGCCGAGTCT
Source organism: Taxidea taxus jeffersonii (assembly GCA_003697995.1). Lineage (NCBI taxonomy): Eukaryota > Metazoa > Chordata > Mammalia > Carnivora > Mustelidae > Taxidea > Taxidea taxus. The sequence goes on along the minus strand of ML103489.1, from coordinate 463 downwards.
CGGGCAAGAAGCGGGCTGCTAATGCCACCAGCAAGGTGAGCTGGGGCTCGGCTGCCCGGGTGCCGCCTGGCTGCCTCTGCGGGCTGGGCATAGCCACGGAGCCGGGCCCCGGCCCTGGCCTCGGCCCTGAGCCTGGTGTCTGGTTGCCTTGGTCTCTCCCGGCCAGCGTGAAGAGGACGGGGCGGGGAGGGTGCTGGGCTAGGGGGTGCGGCTTCCTGGAGGCCGCTGCTCCTCCAGTTGCAGGAGGCCAACGCGCAGCTGGCCGAGCAGGCGTGTCCCCACGACGTGGAGATGACCCCGGTGCAGCGCCGCATCGAGCCCCGCTCCGCCGACGACTCCCTCTCCGGTGTCGTCCGCTGCCTCTACTTCGCCGACACGTTCCTTCGAGATGGTGAGATGGGGGGATGGGCTGGGGAGATGGGCCTCAGTTGGCCATCTAGGCCATGTGGGGCAGGGGCACTGC
>ML103488.1:15164-29815 GCA_003697995.1 Taxidea taxus jeffersonii | reverse complement strand
TGTGCCAGGCACTGCTATAGACCTAAGGGACAAAGACGAAAGTCCTGCCCTTGTGGAGGGCGACAGACAGACCTCCTAAGGGAATGCGTCATAGGCTGTCTCGGGGAGAAGGCCTGGGGAGGGGAACACCGACACAGGACAGGGGCATGGAGTCCTGGAGCAGAGAAGCCACAATATTAAATAGGATGGTCAGGGTCGGCCTCACTGAGAAGGGGACATGTGCACAGGGACCCCAAAGATATAAGAGAAGGAGCTCTACCTAGCCCATGAGGAGCCCGCTGAGCCAAGGAGAGAGCTCGTGCAGGGCCCCAAAATAGAAGCTTGTCTAACACGCTCAGGGAATGGCAGGAAGGCTCGCCAGGCTGGAGCTCAGCAAACCAGGAGCAGACAGTAGGAGTTAAAGGGCGGGAGGCCAGGGGCTCTTACAGAGCATCATAAAGGCTTCAGAGCCCACTTTCAGTCCCAGTAAAAGCCAGCAGAGGACTCTGAGTCGGTGAGTGGCAAGGGTGGGTTTGAAGAAGATCATCTGGCCACTGTGTTGGGAGGACTGGGCACAGGACAGCTAGGGTGGGAACAAGGTTACCACTTAGAGGACGGCTGTCATCACCCAGGCGAGAGACAGTACCAGCTTGGACCAGGATGGTGACACAGTGCAAAGTGAGACGTGAGAGGACCTTGGGTATTCTTTGAAGATAAAATGGCCAGGACATGCTGGCTGCATGGATAGAGTGAGGAGAGAGAGAGAAGAGGCACGGTGGTCATGGGTATTAATCTGAGACCAGAGAGGGCGGGATGACCTCAGATGGGGGCTTTTAGTCAGACCTTTGCCGTCACTGCTCTTGTTTTTGCCTCTGCTGGGCCCTTCGGATGTCCCTGAGATGATCTCTCATATCTGCTGTGTGCTTTGCCCTCACCTCACTGAGGGAGGAAGGCATCTCCTTGCTGCTTCCCAGGGAGATGAACAAAGGATCAGAATTCCTTTCCCTATGGCCAACCTGGCCTCCAGTAGAGCCAGCCCCAAACTGGCAGAACCTCGGGCCCTCAGGTCCTTGGGGAGAAGGAACCAGCCAGGACCCCCTGGCTGCTCGGCCTCTGCCTGCCTGGGGGTCAAGAGGCCCTGCCTTGAACACTCCTTTCCCAGGCCCTTGCTTTCCCTTCCCACTGGGAACCTGACTTCCCAGAGCAGTGGACACAGGGAGCCTCTGGGAAGCAGCCCAGTTTGCTTCCAGAGCTTTGGCCAAAGCCCCTCCCCTGCGGAGCTTGGCTGTACCTCTCAGCCAGAAGCCAGGGTGGTGTGTCTGGGCACCAGAAGGCAGGAGGCCTCGCATAAGAACATCTGCCCTGCCCCCTGGTTTCCCTCTTCGAAGCACTGGCCGGCCGGAGTGGCCTCCCTTCCCCAACTGCAAAGTGTGGATGCCCGTCCATCCCCAACACTTCCCCTCCACGCAGGGTCCTGCATCCATCCTCCCGACAGCTGAGGGTCTCGGAGGACCTCCCCTGTTGGTTTTGGTTTTGGACTAGAGAAAGGGAAGCCATCTCAGACCCTGCAAGCAATACCCGCTTCAGGACCTATTTTCCCATTTTTCAAAGTCTTTTTCTTTCCAAATGTCTTCCTTAGGGCTGACCAAATCTCCTCTCGCCGTGTAAGGTACCACTCTTGGGTCCCGTGGAGTGGAGATGGGGAGTAGAGGTTTGCCCACACGCCATGCCCCGGTCCCTGCCAGGGGAATAGCACAGACCCCAGTGTGAGGACGTCCTCTGGCCTCAGTAGCTCCCCGTTCTCCTTGCTTTCCCTCGTGCGCTCTGACACTTGCTGGAGTGCCCCTGTCCTCAGATTCTAACTCTCCTCTGCAATGACCTTTTCCCAAGATGAAGGTCACCCTCCCCTCCCCACACCTACACGTGGGAGCCCATGAACAGAGCCACCAGCAACTTCACGTGTGAAAACCCCGGCTTACTTGCTGCTGTGTGTAAACAACTTTAATTGAAGTCTTAGGATTTCCCTCCTTCCCTGACAGCCCAGCAGAGGGGCCCAAATATAAGACCTGAGATAAAGAAGGCCCAGGAAATAAGTCTGCCTGTCCCTCCCGTCTCCGGGCATGTGCCTGGACCCTCCAAGCGTGCTCACACAGGACGTGTTTGGTCACGAGGAGACGCGGGTAACTGAGCACTGCATACTGTCTGACTTCATGGCTTCACCTTTTTGTTCTTTTTTTATTCAACATAAGTAACAGTGGCCGGATTAATACCTAACTTAGTCTCAGTAGTACTGAGTACACAGTACTTAACAGAGTGATAGTACCTCTTAGCGCTAGGTGTCTGTGTGCGGGTGGGGGACTGACAAGGAGGGAATGGGCGCTGTACCTGGGCACCCAGAGTGGGAGGCTAAAAGCCCCTCCCGTTGATCTCTTGAAGCCCTTGGAACTTGGAATCAGGGCAGCTGGTTGGGCCCTGTCTGCCAGCCTCCTAGCGTGACCTTGAGCAGAGAGCTTCTTCTTTCCGGCCTTTGTGTGTGCGCCAGTGGATGGAAGCTAACTCAGTTTTGAAATCAGCAACAACAGATACATGTTTAATGTGAGAGAAAAGTTCTGTCAGCCCCAGGAACGATTTGGATGTTTGTGTTCTTAGAGCTGGAACCTGCAGCCTACTGGAGAGAGGAAGTGAGGTTTCAGATCCCGGGGAGCTCACCCTGGACACTAAGAGCAGTGAAGGACCCCCTGTGACCATCCTGTCCCAGTTTGCCCATTTTGAGACTGAAGGTTTCACAGCCCTCTGCGTCCTGGGCAAACTGGGGGGACTGGTCACCCTAACTGGATCTCCTACCTGGGCGGAACAGGAAGCAGGGAGGTCTTTATTTCAAGAAGCTTTTGGACCGCCTTCTCCCATCATTCATTTCCTCCCCTTGTTTTTCTTACCTGTTCCTCCCACTCGTATCTCCATTTCAGGTCTATCTGGGAACCCTACGGACCTGGAGAAACGTAAGCAAGTGTTTGGACAGAATTTCATCCCCCCCAAAAAGCCCAAGACCTTCTTAGAACTAGTTTGGGAAGCCCTTCAAGATGTCACACTCATCATCCTGGAGATCGCAGCCATCATCTCCCTCGTCCTGTCCTTCTATCGCCCCCCTGGGGAAGAAAATGAACGTGAGTGTCTAAAACAGCCTGGCGTGATTCTGATCCGTGTTCTTTCCACCCCCACCAAAAAGCAGTAGTATTCATGATTGACAGGTTTGTAGCTTAAAAGTTGACTATTCTTTCCAGGGTGGGTTCTCAAAAAAAAAACAAAAAACCAACAAGTAGCTAGTCAGCCATTCCTCAACCCATCTTGATTACAGAGTCTTCTTCCCCTTCTCCCACCAAATCTTTATGCAGAATAGCAGAATTCTTCTACCCTCACCCAACCACCAAAACCTGCTTCTCAAAGTGCCCCCCACCAATTATCTGGCATTATGGGAAATAGCAGTGACCTAGAGCCCGGAGCAGGGGTCTGGCCTTGTTGGGAATTGTAAGTTCTATACATATGACTGGCTAGTAATTTGTACTGATGTGCTTTGTGCTACTTACTCATTAACTTCTTTTGGGCTAACGTAAATGCTTATATTGATGATGACATGATGCCCAGCCCTGCTGTCCTCCAGTGTCCTCAGAGGATAGATCACCTGCCCAAGGATTGTATTTTCTAATTATTCTCTTTTCCTGACTTTCTATTCTGGGGGGTTGTGGAAGCACTCCTCCCATTTTTAGTGTTCACCAGTGCCTCCGGGTGACCCTTATGTTCTGTCCTTTCCCGGGGCCAGAGTGTGGTCTGCCTGTCAGTAGCCCAGAAGATGAAGGAGAGGCGGAAGCTGGCTGGATTGAGGGCGCAGCCATCCTGTTCTCCGTGATCATTGTGGTGCTGGTGACTGCCTTCAATGATTGGAGCAAGGAGAAGCAATTCCGGGGGCTGCAGAACCGCATCGAAAAGGAGCAGAAGTTCTCTGTGATCCGAAATGGCCACATCATCCAGCTGCCTGTGGCCGAGATCGTGGTGGGTGACATCGCCCAAATCAAATATGGTGAGAGCTCGTGCTTCTCGAACCTATGTCATCCTCCTGACCTGAGCGCTGGGTCCTTTGGCACAGGGCGGGGGGGGGGGGGGGGCAGGGCTGGGGATCACTGAGGACCCAGAAGGATAAAACCCCAAATCGCATTAGCTTCTAGATTAGTCAAAAGAGGTGGTTGAGAAGGAGTCAAAGAAGGAAGAAAGTCTCCCCAAAGAATGTCACACCTGTACCCTGTGTGTCTCAGGGTTGAAAGAACTTGATGTTAAGGCCATGGGAAGGTGTTGGGGAAGCAGTTACTGTTTGCATTTCTAAGGAGTCTTGTCTCGGGTGGGGCGAGAGGAAGGCATCTTGCAGAGGCTTTCCCGGTGCCGTCTGGGCCATTGCCCTATACAGGTAGGGCCCGTGGAAGCAGCCCTGAGATGGGGTTGGATGGTTCCCACCCTCTGACAAGCTCTTCCGTCCCCTGTTTCCCCTTCCCTTCTGCACACTAGGTGACCTGCTGCCTGCAGACGGGATCCTGATCCAGGGTAATGATCTCAAGATTGACGAGAGCTCTCTGACTGGGGAATCAGACCATGTCAAGAAGTCCTTGGAAAGAGACCCAATGCTGCTGTCAGGTACGGCCTCTGGCTGCTCCAGGCCTTGCCCTCTATTCTGGCCCTGCCCCATCTCCTTCCCCTGGGTTCATTTGGGGCAGGAGCATATTAGTGGGTTGAATACAAGGTTATCAGTCAATCGAAAAGACGTTCTCTGTGAAGCAAGTGCTATGGGGGCCTCGATGGGGCTCTGCTGGTTAGCGGTGGGGATGGGGGAAGCAGCCTTGCCCTAAAGCAGTTAGACACATTTTAGACACCCCCCAATTTGCTTGGTCTATTTTAAATGGGCCCAGCTCTTGACCTTTTCCTGCTATCTGCTGAGTATATCATTATCCATGGGGGAGGAAGGAAGAGGGACTGTTTTTTTCTAAGTTTGTGTTCCACACCAAAGCATGGCTACGTATAAAAAAACAGCCCTCCTTCCATCTTCTCCTTTCTCATATAGGGACCCATGTCATGGAAGGTTCTGGCCGGATGGTAGTAACTGCTGTGGGTATAAACTCCCAGACTGGAATCATCTTTACCCTTTTGGGAGCCAGTGAGGGAGAAGAGGAGGAGAAGAAGAAAAAAGGTAAGGTGATGTGGGATGAGATTGTGAGCCCTCCCGTCCCCACGGCCAGACTAGGAAGCAAGGGACCAGACGTCATGGGATGCCTGGTGGGAAGAATTTGCTGGATGAAGAATGCAGATACCCAGACTTCTTGCGGAGATAAAGATGTCGAGCCTGGCTCCCCAGGGTGCTCTGATGAAAACCAAATCAGGTCGCCTTTGAGCCTGAACTCCTGTGTCTGTTCATGGGTTGTAAAGGCGAGAGATGTAAAGCTTGCCCCAAATGAGGCGGCTGGGTGCCGTGGCCCCAGCAGGCCTCTGTGTAGTCCCCCCAACGCTTGCCCCTTCCTCCCTTAAACGGGAGGCAGTAAGCGAACCGTCCGGGCTGAGGGAAGGCCACTGAAAGCCTGGGCTGTCAGTGGAAGAGACACACAGCTGGGAGAGCGGGAACACAGAGGTAACGTCTACCCCCAGAGTTAGTCCCATCTTGGCCATTCACTTGCTCCTAAAGGAAGGACAAACAAGGAAGGAAGGTAAATGAGAAAAAGATACTAAAGAGAGGTCGACCTTTCCCTCAGCATTCCTTCTTTCCTTGGAGGAGAGAAGGATTTCTGTCACTTGGCCGGAGGACCATCTGAGGCTGTTCCGTGGAGGGCAGTTTATCAGAAGGAAGCAAAACCCGTTCCGTTGGGAACTAGACTGTAGGCCACCTGCTGATGAGTAAGGAGGGAGCCGGCCTGGTGCTGGTGAACGGACACAGAGACACCTTTCAGAGCCTCTGCCATCAGGCAGAACCCGTTCCAACCTCTCACTTTCTAACCCCTACTCCATTTCTGCGAGTGATGGGACTCGAGCTGGGACCAGCCTCCCAGCAGCCCCGGTGCGGGTGTGCGCTCACCTGCGTGAGAGGTCTGGTCCGCATCCCGGTGGTCCTGCGCGCCCCGAGGAGGCATGGATGTGAGCAGAGACATGAACTTCCTTTCCATTCCCTTCCCCACCACTCCACCCCTTTCTGCGGTAGCCCTTTTGGGCTCGGAGCAGGACCAGCAGATCGGATACCTGATCTCTTAATAGTCACCTTGGGTCTCCACCCCACTTTTCTCTTTCTTGTTCAAACAGGTAAAAAACAAGGAGTCCCTGAAAATCGCAACAAAGGTAACCTCTCCACCCACTCATTTACCATGTCTACCTGCCCACACTCAAACCAGACCTTTCCAGGCCATCTGCCTTCTCCCTTTCCCTCTCCATAAATCTGTTATCTGCTGCCGGGGCCTGATGCCTCATCCTGAGGAAGGTGCAGAGATTTGGGGGTGGTCACCAGGTCCCGGTCCCCATCTAAGATGCGACAACAGCACCCCCTGCTGTTGTCTCACGGACCCTCCTGTTAAGGTTTCTCTTGAGGAGCAAGTGGGAAGGATCTGCTCTTCCCTGGGGCGCTGAACTCCCCGCTTCACCGCCCTAGGCCGGATTTAAACACCCACGGTCATCCGTTTCTGGGCTAGAAGACTTCAGGGTCCCGACAGTGGAGGGAGTTGGGGTGGGCAGTCCCTGCACCCTCCTCTTGCTAGCTTCCTCATCGGTGTCCTCTTCTGGCCTGGATCCTTCTCTGCTAGTCTTCTTGGGGTGCTTGGACAGAGCCCGTTCTCTGTACCTCTCTCCACCTCCTTCTTTGTTCTCGCCGTCTGTCTTCTTCCTCCCGATCTGGTGTGTGTTTCTTTTTTGGTGGCTGTGTTTACATCCCGTCTCTGTCTTGTTTGTGAAGTCTGACAACAGAGACAGTATCTCAGGAAGGGCATCGTAAGCAAAAGAGCCGAGCTGCACAGGAGTGAAGCTGGAGGGGGAGGGAGGGAATCGGCCAGAAATGCTCTCTTGAGACAGCTACTGGAGAGTTTTTTTTCCTTTGTACCCACGTCATAGTAGTCTTTAGGAATAAAGTCATCACATTGGAGAAGCAGGGCCTCACAGAAATAATTCTTTAATTTTAGGTCTCTTTAACTCTTCTTTGAAAAGCAAAATGGATTTATATGTCTGTCTTTATCCCTCTCATTCCAGAGGGTCCCTCCTACCAGCTTCTTCCCTCTCCCCCAAAAGACTTAACCCTCCCCACTCTGTACGTCCCCACCTTTGTCAGACAGGGGAGAGAGGACATTTCCTTCCCCAGTCATTCAACTAATATAAGAAGGACCTGGAAAATACCCTGTTTGGGGGTCTCTGTTTCTTCCCTGATGGTCTAAAAGGAGAAAGAGATGAATCTTTTAGCAGAGCAGACTAGGACCCTTATGCTCTGGAAAAATCTGCCAGCCTTCCCTGTCAGCCCCTTTCTGCACTAAAGATTCACTATTTTAAGCGCTGAATTCCAGGAAGGATGGTTGTTGGTAAGAGCACTTAGTGGCATGACTAATCCTCTTGCTGGAATAAACCTGGCTTGGGGCTCAGAGGTGGTGCCAGGAAGCTGCCATCGAAGAGGAAATCCATACCCTCAAAGCACTCCCGTTTCCTCTCCCGTCGTCAGAATATCATTCTAAAGGTCCTAGCAGAGTGTGGAAGTCATGTCCCTTGCCTGGCATGGGGTGAGAGCGGCCAGAGCTGATGTTGGGGGTCCAGGTGACTTCCAGGAAGGAGACAGGAGTTTTGGTTCCCATGCGCTCGCTCCTCGGTCCTCCTAGCTCGTGTGCTCACCTGTCCTGTTTGTGTGCACACCCTAGCAAAGACTCAGGACGGAGTGGCCCTTGAAATCCAGCCACTCAACAGCCAGGAGGGAATTGACAATGAGGAAAAGGAGAAAAAGGTGACCAAGCTGCCCAAAAAGGAGAAGTCGGTGCTGCAGGGCAAGCTGACGCGCTTGGCTGTTCAGATCGGGAAAGCCGGTGAGTAGGGCAGAATTTTCTCGTTACTGGGGTCACTCCGGATCCTCGCCACTGTGGCTGTCCTCCTTCTGCCCCAGGCAGGCCGGCAGAAGGAAGGTGACCCTTCCCAGAGGTTCGTGCAGCCCAGGGTGGCTGCGCCCCTCTCTCTGCCCCCATCTGGCTAGTCCCTGGGCCTCTCAGGAGTGAAGTGTGCACCTCTGTGCGAGGGGCAAGGGTTAAACACCTCGTGTGGTCTCTTCCCTCCCAACAGAAGGGAAATAAAGGACTTCTGTCTGATAGGGGAGATTTACTTTAGCAAGAAGGAGACCTGGCTGACCACCTGTTTCCTATATTGGCTCGTAAATCCCTTCAGGAGAGAGAAGGCTCCTGTTTGCCAGCGGCGATCCCCTAGTGGAGGGCTAGCGCCTGGCCTGGCAAAGCACAGTGAACGCCAAACAAGGACTAGAGGAAGCAGAAAGACCGTGATTTCCAGAGGCTCTTTCCAGAGGAGGGTGTCACCAGGGGCACTCTTGCCTATCGTGAGAGGAAATGGCTTCTCCAGCCCCTGCCTCTATATTCTCTCTCCACCTTCTGTTGGGGGCTGGGGCAGGGGTTGGAGGAAGAAACAAAAGGAAGAGTGCCCCTTCCGTGGACACACCTCTCAAGGGACCTACCACCAGGACCACCTTGTACCACCATCTGGTGTGCTCCTGACCCCGACCCACTATCTGATGTGCTCCGGACCCCACCCCACTATCTTATGTGCTCCTGACCTTTCCCCTCTGTTTCATGTGCTCTGGACCCTGCCCCACTGTTTCACGTGCTCCTGACCCTGACCCACTCTCTCACGTGCTCCTGACCCCAACCCACTGTCTCATGTGCTCCTGACCCCGACCCACTGTCTCATGTGCTCCTGACCCTGCCCCTCTGTCTCATGTGCTCCGGACCCCGACCCCCTGTCTCATGTGCTCCGGACCCTGCCAATTCTGTTTCATGTGCTCCAGACTCTGACCCACTGTCTCATGTACTCCTGACCTTGCCCCTCTGTTTCATGTGCTCCCGATCCCAACCCACTGTCTCGTATGCCCCTGACCCTGACCCCGACCCACTGTCTCGTGTGCTCCGGACCCCGCCCCTCTGTGGACCACAGTCAGTCTAGTCCCATACATTCTGTGTGGACAACTCACCTGGGATCTTGTTAAAGCACTGATTCTGATTTAGGAGGTTCTGGGTGGGGCCAGGATTTTGCATTTCTAGCAAGCCCCCAGGTGATGCCAATGCCGCTGATCCACTAACCGCATGTTGAGTGGCAAGAATCTCTGTAGGGCACTACCATAGCCACTAACCACGTGTGGCTGTTTGTTGCCCCTTAAATGAATTACAGTTAAATACAAATAAACATTCAGTGCCTCCATCACATCAGCCTTGTTTGGGTTGGTTGATACGTTGCTAGTGGCGACTGTATTGGACAGTGCAAAGGGAGGACATTGGAAGCATCACAGAGTTCGCGGGGACAACATTCGTCTATTGTCCCCAGCTGATGGCGAGCACATGAAATCTCTCGTGTATCAAGTGTATGCGGTGGACATGAATTGCAGTGTGGAATCAAGTTACTGAGCCTGGCATACATGTGTGAAACATTAAACAGATCCCACCAACCCCTCCTGTGGTCCACGAACCCCTGCCTTATTCTTGAGGGAGTGCAGGCTCCTGATGGCCGGCCACTGGTCCCCTCTTGTTTCAGTTAACGGTCCAGGCTGGGCCCATAGGAAGGGAGGCAAGTCTAGTGCTTTGTACCACCTGGGGAGGGAGTGCTTCCTTGAATTTTGGACCCTAGGCACCTTGTTTGCCTCACCTTAGCCCTGACTCCGCTGAAGCAAAATTCAGAAGAATACGCTTTTATTGAAATAATCACCTCTAACCTTGCTCGCTTTTATTGAAATAATCACCTCTAACCTTGCTCGGATGCTCTTGCATCATTAGGCCCTCAGGAAATGCAAAGACCCACCCTAGGCTATGGTCTGAAGCAAAGCTTTTCCCAGATACTGAGCCACAGATCTGCACAGAGTGCCCAGATTCTGATCCCCTCAGCCTTCGGGGTGGCCTGGCAGCCTCCAGCAATGTTGGAGCCCCTAAGCCAGCTGCTTTCTGACCTTGAAAAAATTCTTCCATTCATATCAGTCTGTTGGACGACCAACTTGCCCCGGCTTGCTGCAGACTCTCTTGATTTTACCACTGAGAGTCCCACATCCCAGCTACTCAGTCTCAGGCAAACCAGAATAGTTGGTCCCCCAGCCAGGGTGCCCTTGCCAAGAAACCCTTTGTGAAGAGGTGGGTGTAGGCATGGGTGAAATAGGTGATGGAGATGAAAGATGGCGCTTAGCATGATCTAAGTAAATAAATAAATAAGATGAACATGTTTTAAAAATCATAGTTGTTTTTTCATCTTCTTTAAAAAAAAACTCTGTGCCTCGATTTCCTCATGAAAGGGGATGATAATACTAACTTAACCTCCCAGGGGTTTTGTGAGGATTCAGTGAGTTAGTACATATGCAGTGCTGTGGCCTGTATAGGAAGCACTATTTGCTCGGTGTAAACATATACATTATTGTCATCTTCTGTCTACGCCATGACAAGAGAAAAGTCAGGAAGCACCGTTCTGAAGGTCAGCCACGTAGGCGACGTGTAACACCATATGGTCATCGCTGTAGACAAGTCGGGTGAATTACCCGACATTCCCCAGCTACTGGGGGAGAAGCCCAAATTGTTAAACTCCTAGGAAATAGGCAGATGCAGTCACTACATTATGAACTGTCAAAAGAAGGCAGGTCTGAGATAGAATCGTAAAATGCTCTTTTAGGAAACTAGACCAACTCCTTATTTGTGAATGAGGAAACGGGCCGGGAGAGAGACAGACAGTGACTAGGCCAAAGCTGTGAGTCGAGTTGGTGTCGTGCTGAGTCTGGAACGGTGTCTGTGGAGGACAAAACCCACGTCCTTTCCCTACACGACAGTCAGTGTACAGACAACCGAGAACGGGTAAGGGACGTGGGCAGGAGTCCCTAGAGACAATGGACTTAAACCTCAGCAGCGAAGGCTACACCTTATGCCGGCCGCCTTCTGGCAAGGGCCCCGGGGACACCCTTGAGCCCAGGCTCACGTGGCTTGTTTGCTGGACAGGTCTCCTCATGTCTGCCATCACGGTTCTCATCCTGATCCTGTACTTTGTGATCGAGAACTTCGTGATACGCCGCAGACAGTGGCTGGCGGAGTGCACGCCCATCTACATCCAGTACTTTGTCAAGTTTTTCATCATCGGCATCACCGTCCTCGTGGTGGCTGTACCGGAGGGGCTGCCCCTGGCTGTCACCATTTCACTGGCCTACTCTGTGAAGGTGAGTCTACAGCAGGGCTGTCTCTTCCTGTAGGACAGAGATGGGAGGGGAGGGTGCCCTGTAGCCTCCGGCGAAAAGGTGGGCCATCCCCTCTGCACAACCCCCGGGTGGTCCCTCACAAGAGCAGAAGCCGCTGGCACCACTCAGAGACGAAAGGACCATCTTGATCGGTGGCATCCAAGGTGAGATAACCCAGTAGAATCTGAAGAAGACTCACAAAAATCGTCTCCTGCATTTTTGCGTAGACCAGAGCATGAGACGTGGAGACATGTTGGATAAAAAATGGCCTTTGACCTATATTTGGCAGCGCTCCATCAGTCCCCTCCTCAAGTCTGTTCTCATCTCCTTTGTAGAAAATGATGAAAGACAATAACTTGGTGCGGCACCTGGATGCTTGTGAGACGATGGGCAACGCCACAGCCATCTGCTCTGATAAGACCGGCACGTTGACCATGAACCGCATGACTGTGGTACAGGCTTACATCGGAGACACTCATTACCACCAGATCCCAAGCCCTGATGCCCTCGTGCCCAAGGTCCTGGACCTTATTGTCAATGGCATTTCTATCAACAGTGCCTATACCTCCAAGATTCTGGTAAGCTCTTCCTTTGCCTGGACACTAAGAGTGGGTGGTTGGAGGGGACCGTTGATTTTCTCTGGACAGAAGACTTGCCCCTTGTTTGTTCTGCTTGAGTTGCCACCCCACATTTCCACTTCCTACTCCTCCGGGAATGCATTTGGGGTGACCAGGGATGGATCCATGGGAGTAGAGTCGGGAGCGGGAGGCAGGTAGAAATCCAGGTCTCTGAGAGGCCCGCCAGTCACCGTATCATGTCAGTATCTCTGGGAGAGATGGGCATATCAGGGGTAAATTACCTACTTTCTAGAAACTGAGAGAGGGTGTTCAAATGAGACCCACACAGGGTGAGATGCCAGCACCAGCCCCAAGGCAGACTAGAACTTCACTAAGCCTGGGATGGCTTGGAGACCACAGTCAACACTGACTGCTATCTGCCTACCCTTGGAAAAAAGGCAGATGCTGTCTCCCTGCATGGGTTCAGGGTACATACATGAACATTTCCTCGGGGAGTTCTCTCCTTCCTGAGTTCTTTCCGTAGTAGGGGCACGTTATCAACAACATATCCAATTTCTCTCTCAGCCTCCGGAGAAGGAGGGCGGTCTCCCTCGGCAGGTGGGCAACAAGACCGAATGTGCCCTGCTGGGCTTTGTCACCGACCTGAAGCAGGATTACCACGCGGTGCGCAACGAGGTGCCTGAGGAGAAGCTCTACAAGGTGTACACCTTCAACTCTGTGCGCAAGTCCATGAGCACGGTCATCGAGAAGCCCAGCGGGGGCTACCGCATGTACAGCAAGGGCGCCTCTGAAATCATCTTGCGCAAGTGAGCCCCCCGCCCCCGCTTCTCCTTCCCTTCCAGATCCTCCCCGCCAGAAAGTCTGGGGACAGCATGCTGAGCCCACCTGAATGGTCCGTGAAGCACCCTTCGGGGGGGGGGGGGAGTGACACCATCACGAACAGCTGAGCGCTTACTCAGGCCGAGGCTTGTTTCTGAGTGCCTCAGGTGGCCCCTTCTGCGTAATCTTTTTTTTTTTTTTTAATTTTTTTTTTTTTTTTACCTTCTGCATAATCTTTACAACCCAGAGCAATAGGTGCTATTAGCAGGCAGGAAAACAGCATCAGTCTCATTGAGCATCTCCATCAGAGCTCTTGGGTAACCAGGTGCATTGTCAGTGAGCAGTTCTATTTTGAAAGGAATCTTTTTCTGAGCTGTAGCTCTCAACGGTGGGCTTTCAATATTCCGTAAACCAAGTTATAAACAGATGTGCTGTCATCCACGCTTTGTCATTCCATTTGTAGAGCACAGACTGAGTGGATTCAGGATCATTCTAAAGGGGCCCTCGGATTTTCAGAATCCCTGTTTTATAGTCCCTGTTTTATAGATGAGAAAGCAGAGGTACAGAAGCGAAGTAACTTGCTCAGGGGGGTAGAGCTAGTTGGGGCAGCCAGGATTCAGACTTCGATAATCCAAGCTTTGATCTGCTCATGCGAAACCCGAGGAACACCCATGGGGTTACTGTGATTAGATGGTTTGACGTGCGCCTCAGACGTGGCATGAGTTCGGTTCTAGACTGCCACAATGAAGCAAGGCGAATGAGTCTTTTTGGTTTCCCAGACTACAAAACTCATAGTTCCACTAGACTGTATAACCACATGTAGTTACAACAGACTGTAGTCTATTAAGTGTGCAATAGCTTTTTCTATAAAAAAACGTACCTTACTTTAGAAATACTTTATTGCTAAAAAATGCTCACCATCATTAGCAATCATCATCTTTTGGCTGGTGGAGGGTGTTGCTGGTTGCTGGCAGGGCACTATGTGCTGAAGGACTGGGAGCCTGTGGCACTTTCTTAAAATAAGACAATGACGTGTGCTGCGTTAATTGACTCTTTTCGTGAATGATTTCTCTGTAGCATGAGATGCTATTTGATAGTAAAATTTCCATCAAACAGTAAAACTTCTTTCACATTTGCAGTCCTTTCCCCTTAACCCCTGCTGCTTCTTTATGCACAATTCTAAATCCTCTCTTGTCATTGCAACGGTTTTCACAGCATCTTCGTCAAGAGTAGATTCCATCCCAGGAAACCATTTTCTTTTTCCATCTATAAGAAGCAACACCTCATCTCTTCAAGTTTGATCATGAGATTGCTGCCATGCAATCCCCTCTTCAGGCTCCACTGCTAATTCTCGCTCTCTCGATGTTTCCAACCACATCTACGCTTACTGTGTCCCCTGAGCTCTTGAACCATGAAGATCAAAGTCATCCAGGAGGGTTGGAATCAACTTCTTCCAAACTGCTGTTACTGTTGATATTTTGGCCTAAATCGTGAATGTTCTTTATTAGCATTTAGGCTGGTGAGTCCTTTCCAGAAAGTTTTCAATTTACTTTGCCCAGATCCATCAGAAGAATCTATCTCTGGCAGCCAGAGCCTTACAAAATGTATTTCTTAAATAATAAGTCTTAAAAATTGAAATGACTCCTTAATGCACGGACTGCAGACTGGACATCGTGTTAGCAGGCAGGAAAACAGCATTAGTCTCATTGGGCATCTCCATCAGAGCTCTTGGGTAACCAGGTGCATTGTCAGTGAGCAGTCCTATTTTGAAAGGAATCTTTTTCTGAGCTGTAGCTCTCAACGGTGGG
>ML103487.1:26546-37850 GCA_003697995.1 Taxidea taxus jeffersonii | reverse complement strand
TACCTGCCAGACACTGTGCTAAATTCTGAGTATGTAAGGATACAGGAGATACAGCCAATATACCAATATAGTGATGGGAACAGTCTTCTAACAGATCAATGACAACATGTTAAGAGCAAAGACAGAGTCAAGTGCTCGGTGAGCAAAGGAGGGAGGAACTCACTGTGCTGAGATAACATTTCCCAGTTGTTTCAGAGAACCACCCTGGTATAAATATTTTCTGAGCCATAAAATATCTTTTCAGTTCACTCTGAGTTAGTTTTGCAGTGTTGAGTTTTCAGTGGAATGAGGAGCTGTCTTCCTGTGCCAAAACTTACCCTTATGTCAGGGAGAGAGGGGTGGATAGAAAAAAGCACAGGGAGAGAAGTGAGGGGAGGAGGACCTTGGCTTCTTGCCTGCCAAGGGACTAGCACATTTAAATTCCCTGGCGCTGTTAGTGAATCATTAGGTTGTTAAGAATTTTGGATGCGTGTGCATTTGTGTGTGAGCGTATGTGTGCTTTATTGTCGACTTTGCTAAAACCCTTTCCTTACCTTCTCTTCTCCCTCCCACTTCTTTTTAAAACAAAGAAATCACAAAGATGAGGAAGGGTCTTGCTTCAAAGTCCTTTTGGTGGATGGAACCATCACAGTGTGACATTCATCTGAATCGTTAGGAAATCTACATTCCAAAGTCCATAAAATCCCAACCATGCCTCAGCAGGGGTGGGAGAACATACAGTTGCCAAAGTTCACACTCCCCCAATCCCTGCTAAATTTGGAACTAAGTGCAAAGAACCAGGGTCCTGCACTCATTTACAGCTGGCAAAATGCAGCAGCCTGGTTTGTGAAAAAGGACTTCATGGCCATCACAAGCTCTTAGAGTGTCACGTTGTGATGAGTTTAATGTAAATGAATCTGAAACATCTGGATCAAATTTCCTCTCAAACAAACAGGGTTATGAAAATTGGTGGGCAAACAAATATCTTCTGGCCAGAGGCATCTTGAGTTATTCCTGAACCCAAACTGTCTGCAATGATGGTTTAAGAAGGGGACCCCTTGAGGCTGCTCTGCTGCTTCTCCCAGTACCTGAGTCTATGGCTAATGGGGGCGGAGCAAAAAGGACTGATCACGTGAGCCATGATCTTTGTGAGGTAAAAGTGAGAGGAATTAATTCATTTAACAACTGTTTATTGAGCACCTACTAAAAGCCAGCTCTTATACTGGGTCAATATCAGGGGATACCCAGTGTCCCCTGGGGATATTGTGGGAAGGGAGAGGGACCCAGACCCTACCCTCTGGGCCTTGCAGTTTAGAGACAACTTCGAGGCACACGCCACACAGGTAGCTAAGGCTGAACCTGATGGTTGTTACAGGTGCAGTGGGAACTCAAAGCAGCCCAGTCACTCACCAACTGAGTGCATGTGGATGGAAGGAGTGTCTCCAGAAAAGTGGTCTTTGTGCCAAGCCCTTCAGAGTGTCCGGGAAGCTGCTACTCTCCTCAGAGCCAATCTCAATGCTTTGTACTGGGCAGGGCCTCAAGCGTATTTATCCGATGAATGGCTTCTTCAAACAAATGCCTAGAGGAGAGTTAAACAGAGGGGAGTGGGAGAGTGTTTAGGAGGAGTGAAGAGTTCATGCCCAAGGTGGGGGGTGAACAGAAAGTTTGGTCGGCTGGAGAGTGGAGAGGAAGGAAGGAGCCTGGGGGAAGGATGGGTCCTCATATTGGAGGGTCTTATAAACCCAGTTAAAGGTTTAGAATTTATCTTAAAAACAGAGGGACATTCTTGAAGAATTCTAAACAGAGATGACATGGTCAGATTTTTATTTGGGGGAAGATCTCTGTTGGCTACATGTGGAGAATGAACTCAGAATAATTCTAGTTCTAGGAGGCTGCCATAGTGGTCTAGTGGGAATGAGATGGTGGAGATGAGATGGCCTAGGGTGGGACAGTGGGGAAGAGAAATGCTGGATGGGCTCCAAAGACATTGAGGAGGCAAAATCAGGGAGACTCAGTAATATTGGAAGGTAGGGGGTGAGGGAGACTCCCTGAAGGGGCCCACCCGGACACAAAGATTTGCCTGCTAGTGCTTCATTAAGGAAGTGCTCCTGAGGGGAAACAGCAGAACAGGGAAGGGAAAGAAGCTAGCAAGTATGACTCTACAGCAAAATCCCACAGAGGGTACATTGTCCTGACCCCATGGGGAAACTCTAACATATGTCAAGCCATTATAGTTCATTTACTTATTTATACCAAACTTGTTCCATATAGGATTTAAGGTACACTCTAAAGATATATAAAATACAATAAGATTGCATAAATATCTGAGAAAAGTAGAAAGAAAATGGAAGAGGAGCCTAAGAAAGAAGCCAGGATTAGGGTTAAATGTGTGCTCTAGTCAACATGCTTCCCCAACGTGGGCCACATGCTTGGCTATAATGTGAAAGGGAAACTTGGTCGATTACACAATCTGGCATTCAGAAAATAAATGCCAGCTTCACAAGTACAACTATTTTTTACACTAGCATAGGGTGGGAGATTCTTCTAGAGTTTTTATAAAGAGGCCATGGTATGATTTTACAAGTAACCTTTCTTCAGGAAAAACAACAACAACAACAAAAAACCTTTTCCTCAGGAAAAAAAAAACAACAACAAATTTCATGACCATTTTAAAAATAAGGATCTCAAAAGAGATGGATGGCATGTTGCCAAAAATGTAATTTAACACAGTCCACCTGTTGGGGGATGGTTATGTTGTGGGGTAGATTCACCACCAGTTCTCATCTGCTTTTGCTTGATCCAGGGGTAGATTTTAGAATACCTTATAAACCATTGCTTGAGAAACAGTAGATGTTCCCCCTGTCGATGATTGGTCATAGAAGTCCCCCTTCATTGTAGCTGCCCCCCTCTACCACAGGTGTCCCCTCCATTGCAGATGTCCTCCCAGCAACTTACAGTTGAATGCCTACTAAGTTTTAACTCACAGTGCACTTGAATTTCCTTCTTTATTTTCAGTCTTGGTTGCAGTCACTTTCTATTTCCAATTGAAGACAGACCTTTGTGACTTAGTAGACATTTGTTCTGAGATTTGACTTAACATCTCTTTGTAAAAACTAAGGGATCAAATAAAGATGTGGACATGAATCAGCAGCCATACTACCTGTGCTTAGAGGTGAGTCAGGAGAGTGCAGCTGGGGAGGCATCGTGTCCTCAGACATGGCTTTGAATCTATGCTAATGTGTAAGTTGATGAGCTACCAAGGCCAAAGTCTCTACTCCCTATGGCACAGCCATCATAGTTTCAGGCTGGAAAAACATTTTCGAGGAAGTATATCCCGAAGTCTATCTCTATAAGCAATCCATGATTCGGGGTCTGGCTTGATGTTCCCTGCCTATACCATAATTACAGGTGAACAAACTTAGACTGATCTTTAAATGGTTTTGGAGCTATAGTCTTTCCATGATCCCTCATTTAATCAGTGTTTTAAAATCATCTGTCATGGCCCATGTAGGGCCCATGTGACCCATAGATTTGGGGCTATTGTCACTTTCTGAGGCTAATAGAGATGAGTCAGCTTATATCCAGGAGTCAGCTGACATCCAGGTCTCTTCTCATATGGTTATCTTGGGAGAATGTATTTCCTGCAGTCACTCCCTAAGACAAATAACCCACTAAATGGCACAGTGCCAGTATTTCCCATTGATTTTGTTTATGAAAATATCTCTTGGGTTTACCCCTCCTTCTCATGTCCTCTATCTCCCAAATCCAAAATATTGTGACTTTCTCTGTTTGTTTACAGCCTGGTGTTGAGCTCTCCCATCCAGTTCATCTTACACACAATAGCTAGATTTTTTGCATTTCTTTCTAAGAAATCACTTCTATCATGTCACTTTTCTGCTCAAGAATATAGGTAGTTCTCAATTTCTGATCATGCTGAACTCAGATTTCTCTGACTTTCAGCATCCTCCATAATCTAGTTCTACCATACATTTCTACTTTATCAACTAATATCCCTTTTCTCCTCTGAATTACCATGGCATTCATTCATTTTTCTCCTATAACACTTGTCACTTAAAAAAATCATACTAGTCTGCATTTATATCATCTCAATTTTTGTTTTATATATCAAATGCACATCCAGTTTAGAATTGTGATGTCTTATATCTTATATATCTGATCTTAAATATCTTATATACCTGATATATATCTTATATATCTGATATTTTAATGTATCAAAACTTCTGTCATTGGGATACCTGGGTGGCTCAGTCAGTTAAATGTCTGCCTTTGTCTCAGGTCGTGATCCCGGGGTCCTGGGATCAAGTCCTGCACTGGATTCTCTGCTCTGCAGGGAGTCTGCTTCTCTCTCTGTCTGCTGCTTCCCCTGCTTGTGCTCTCTCTATGACAATTAAATAAATAAAATATTTAAACAAACAAACAACTTTTGTTATTTTGTTATGACCCTACTTTTCACTAGTAATGTTTTTTCCCCCTGATAATCTTTTTGGTATGATAGTAAAACAGACATACTAATTCTCTTTTGGCTTATGTGCTCAATAGATGTTTTCTACCCATTTACTTTCAACCTTTTTATGTCTTTATAAATCTCTATAAACTGTGTGTACTTGGATTCCTTCTTATATTTATTTTGATTACCAATATATTTACTTTTATTTTTATCACCTTATTTTGTGCCATCTATTCATCCTGTTTTCTTTGTTACTTTATTTTCCCTCCTAATAACCTTGTGTTTGGATTGAAATTATATCTTTTAGATTTCTCCTTGAATTGGAATTCTTTTGTATTAAACACTCCATTTTTGTTAGTCTGAGAGTGTCTTTATTTCTTCGTACTTGTTCTTGGTAGATAGGTTTCCTGGGTATAAAAATTTTAGATTGTCTTAATTTTTTCTTGCACATTAAAAATATTATTCCAGTGTCTTTTGCCTTTAATTTTACCACTGAGCACTACTTGCTCCTTTTTATTTGTCCTGTCTTTTCTCTCCAGGTGTTTTTACAACTTTCTTTATGTCTTTGATTTCATTATGATGTGTGTAGATACATTTTTCTCATTATTTATCTTAATAAGGATTCCTTGGCTTCTTGGGTATCAGATTTAAGATTTTTTTTGGTAACTCTTGAAACAATTGGAACTCCTATTAGACTTATGGTAGACTCTCAATTTATCTGTGTTTCTTAGCCACTTCTTCACGTTTTCTATTTTGTATATGCATGTCCTTGGGCTAACTTCTGGATGTCATCAAATCCTTTTTCCAGTTTACCAATTATCTTTTTGTGTTTAATCTGCTAGTTAACATATGCACTGGATTTTTGACTTCTAGAAATTCCATTTTTATAATTCTCTGTACTATGCTCATATTTTCAATTCTGTTATTTCTTAAAACATATTAAATCCCTTTTATATTCTATATCTAGTTATTTCAGTACCTGAAGTCTCCCTAAGTCTAATTCTGCTGGCCCTCCTTCATGGAGCTCTGTTTATGATTTGTCATTTGTGGCTGTGAGTTTATGTTCTCAATACTTTGTCTATAGGAATTCTTTGAAACCTGGGTTGTGGGTGATGACTCCAGAAAAGCTCTGTTCTTGCTCTTGTCAGTTGCCTAGGGGAAATTATAGCTTGGAATTAATTGTAACTAAATTTGGCTCTTGTAGTTTTTGGCCATAGAGATATTATGTATTCAGGTCATAAACCTGAATGAAGACTAATTCCATCCATGCCAAATTTCTTTGATATCCCCCTCAACACAATGGGCTTACTTCTAAGTCTACTCTAATTCAGACATGTGGCTTATTGTGATCCCAGTGAAAGTCTGGGAAAAGACTTCTCTTCAGTTCCTCACCTTGGCTGGGTCCTGGGCTTTATCTCCTATCTCATGTCCTGCGTAGTCATCATAACGCCCAAGGTCACCATAGTTTGAAAGATAGCCTCCCAGAGTTCCTGCTTTCCATACAGTTTTGGTATCTGCAGATTCATTACTCTCCTTTAGTTCAGGAAATCATTTAAAATCATTGTTTAAATCATAATTTTTTAAAAGATTTTATTTATTTATTTGACAGAGGGAGAGAGATCACAAGTAGGCAGAGAGGCAGGCAGAGAGCGAGAAGCAGGCTCCCTGCTGAGCAGAGAGCCCAATGCGGGGCTCCATCCCAGGACCCTGGGATCATTATCTGAGCCAAAGGCAGAGGCTTTAACCCACTGAGCCACCCAGGCACCCCTAAATCATAATTTTAAAGTACTTCGTCAGAGGGGCTTTTCAGACAATCTAGTTGAACATATTTCTGGAAAGTGAAGGAAGGCATTTGTATATTCTCTACATTACTAGGTTTTAATCTCCTTGAGGGAGAATTCTTTCTAATCAGCTTTTGTGTTTTATCTTCCATGAGTATCCTCCTGGTCCCTAACACAGTGCTTAAACAATTAGAATGCTCTGATAGTTAATTTTATCTGTCAGTTTCTCATGGCTACCATGACAGGTAGTTCAGGCAAACACCAGTCTAGATGTTGATGTGAAGGTATTTTTCAGATGTGATTAACATTTACAACCAATAGACTTTAAGTTAAACAGATTCCCTCCATAAGATGGGGTGGGCATTATCAATCAGTTGGAGGGCTGAAGAACAAAAGATAGAGGTTTTCCAGAAAAGAAGACATTCTGCCTCGAGTCCACAGCATAGTTTCCCTTCCTGAATTTCTAGCCTCCGGTGTGTCTTGTGGATTTTAGACTCAAAGCCACAACATCAGTTCTTACTTAAATTTCCATACTGCCAGCTTGCCTGGTAGGTCTCAGATTCACCATCCCAACAATTGTGTGAGGCAGTTCTTTGAAATAAATCTCTCTCTGTTTATAAATATATCCTATTGTTTATTTTCCTCTGGAGAATCCTAACTAATACAGGTGCTCAGTAAGTATTTATAAATAACCATTAAATAAGCATACTTAAGAATAAAAGATATTTAATAAGTGCTTGTGATTTATTTGCTTGATTTATCAAAGCTTCTATGCTAAGTTTTGCCACCCTTTTTGGGCTTGCCATTTTTTTTTTTTTAAGATTTTATTTATTTATGTCAGAGAGAGAGCAGGAGCGAGCACAGGCAGACAGAGTGGCAGGCAGAGGCAGAGGGAGAAGCAGGCTCACTGCTAAGCAAGGAGCCCGATGTGGGACTCAATCCCAGGACGCTGGGATCATGACCTGAGCCGAAGGCAGCCGCTTAACCAACTGAGCCACCCAGGCGTTCCTGGGCTTGCCATTTTTAATAAAAGAGTATAATTCTATTTCTGGTATGTTCCACTTTCCATTGAGCAATAACACTTTGGGAGATACTTCTAAATTTAAAGTCTATTCCTCAACCTGTGATCAGTTTTGTGTGACACAGGAGACCTGTGAGCCAGTCTCAGAATCAAAAACACTGTTCAGAATGTGTACAGGAGAACAATCAGGGCCTCTGGGACCACACAATCTACTCTGTCCAAGGTCACAGCCCCAAGTTCTTAGCAGATTTCACACACCGTAGCTGGCCACTAAATGTATGGCTCAGGATTGGAAGCATTTCTGGGCTATTTCTCTCCACATTTATTTTATACTCCAGATCCTATGTACCTTTTGTTGTCAGGTTGACAAAAAACCAGATTTTTTTTTTAAAGATTTATTTGACAGAGATCACAAGTAGGCAGAGAGGCAGGCAGAGAGAGAGAGAGAGGAGGAAGCAGGCTCCCCACTGAGCAGAGAGCCCGATGTGGGGCTCGATCTCAGGACTCTAGGATCATGACCTGAGCCGAAGGCAGAGGCTTAACCCATTGAGCCACCCAGGTGCCCCGACAAAAAGCCAGATTAAAAAAAAAAAAGTTAGACAAAGCAAGCATTACCTAATAAATAAGAAGCAGTGGTAAAGAGGGAGACATTTCCTCCTTCTGCAGGATGGAGAGCCTACCAAATTCTACAGCTACTTCTCCAAGCTCATCTTTGGTGTTTATACCCTCACAGGGAGAGCCCTTGCTGTCTTCAGGCTTAGAAGAAGTTGGGCTGCTAAAGCGCTGGTTCTTGAGATGTTATCACATGGGTGGTTGGACAAGGCTCAATGGTGAGAATGAAAGCTTTCTGTTGTTTTGTGCAGCCTTGTGTTATGAAATTAAAATAATTTCAAAAATCATAATTCATTTAATATGGCTGTTTTTCCCTGGGGAAGACTGGAAGCCAGGCTAAGTAAGAAAGCTATTCTGGCATGTAAAAGTATGAAACTCTTGCACATGGAATGTTGTGGTCCAGGATGCTTCTTTTGGGAACTCCAGACCCTTAATCTAGGAGTGGCTAGATGGGTGCACATGTTTGTAAAAATTCATCAAGCTCTATGCTTACAGTTCGTGCCCTTCACTGAAAGTGAATGGTATGGCTCTAACTCCATTTAAAGAAAACAAGAAATAAGAACCTTAGAGTGTAGAGGGTGTAGTAGTGCTGAGTCCATATTTTGAGTTCCCATGAGCACTTAGAGAAGCACAAGGGGTCTCATTCTTGCAGCTTCTCCCCTTACTGCTTCCACATGTCTTCCTGACCTCTCCACCATAGCACCCCAACCACAGCAGGAGCATCATTGCCTTTTCTCTTGCCACGAATCCTCTTGATGGACGTGGGAAAGGCTGGCAGCAGCCAACCGTGGGCATTTAAATGAACGAAAACATCGCTCTTGTACTGTGATCACAGATGTGCCCTCCGAACGTACAGAGCTGACTCAGATCTTGGCGGGGATCTTCAACAAGCAACTTCTTCAAAAATCCCTCTTCTACTTTTTAAAAGAAGCCCTGTTTTATACGTTTCCAAACTTCAATCAAGCTAGAACTGATATTGTCAACCTCACGCAAAGGCAAATATAGGGCCTGCCTTGGAGCCCTATGAAGATTGAATTTCGATTTTATCTTCTCTTCATTAATCTGGCATAACTAATGTTATGTTTATGGTCAACAGACATGAATGCAGAACTACTCTGAACCGTCCTCAGCATGCTTACCTGGACTCTCTTTCATTTCTGTTCTCTAGTTCAGTCAAGTTCATAGAAGCATTATCTACTGGAAAATGAAATTAAAACAGGCTGAATTCTCTCCAAAAAGCAAAAGTTGAAATATTTGCTAAATGGAGGGAAAGTACAGCTAACTCACTCATCACAATCACCTTCCCATCCTTTTGCCCTCATCCGTCCTCCCCCCCTCATCCTCGAACCCCCGACTCTCTGTGCCGGGCAGATACGCTTCACAGAAGAAAAATAAGCAAACATGAAACAGGAAGCATGGCTGAGCTACGGACTCGCCCACGGCCAGCCCTTCATCACCTTGTAGATTTAGGTAAAACATCCTTCACCCTTGAAACGATAAGCTTTGTTAAGTAAATGAGCACATTCTCCAGATTTATGGGTATCCAGTGAATGCTTTTGTACATTCCAAAATGGTTACATTCACCAGACTTGTTGTTGTCAGTATAGCTTCAAAATTCCAAATACAGTGTTCTCCTGCTCTCCCTCCACCCATCCAAATTTCAAGGGGGAAAAAAAAAGCAATTGTGGAAGCAAAGCATACACAGACATAATTTGTGGCTTAAAAAAAAGTCTTAAAATTTTTGGTTGAACCTTGGCTTTTGTTTCTGAGCCCTCAGGGGAATAATGTGAGCTTGTTTCCTCATTGAAAAAATATCATAGCCCTTGACAGGCTGGATTCTTTGATCCTGCAGTGTTGTAGTGATTTCTCCAGTGCCCTCTTCCACTCCATTCCTCCTCACCCCCCACCTAACTGGGGCTTTGTAACCTGATGCTCCATAAAGAGCATTTCCACAAGAGCATTAAGACATGTCCTCACTTAATATTGAACCTGTCCCCCTATCACCCTCCCCCTGTTCCCAAGCCCTGTCCCCTCCCAAGGCTTCCACCATGAGGCTTGGCTGGCAGAAGCTGGCTCAGCTGTTTTGAATTAGGGGCAATGGGAGGCTTCCTTGTAATATATGACTTAATCAGTGTCCCTGAAGTAAACAGTCCAAACAGAGTCTGGAAATGGCCTAAAATTGGACTTTACAAACCTCCTTTGGCTTTGGGACTGAGACCGAATTTGAATCACTCATAGGTGTGTTTTAGGTTATCCATAGCAGATGGATCGCTGTCCTCGGACCCCCATAGTCGGTGTGGTGGTTGGGTACTATTAGAGTTGTCAGATAAAACACAGGATGCTCAATTCAGGATAAGTTTCAGAGAAATAACATATAATATTTTAGCATCAATATACCAAATAATGCAAGGCAACCATATTGTTATTGGCATTCCAGGAGTAAGGGAGCATGACGGGCTGTGTGTTACCTCTCTCTCCATTAGGGCAAGGGCCGTGAGCTTCTGTAAGCCTCCATCTGGAAACCTTGGGCCATTTTTGTTCCTGTTGGTTGGTGATTTGTCTTTAACACCAGTTTCCTCTCTCTCTCTCTCTCTCTCCTAGGTGAGGAGATAGAGTTAGCCTCACAAGTAAGCAGGGAAGGTGCTGCTGATAAGCCCCTGTCCCAGAAATCAGAATGCTACAATGTTTACTATATGGATCCAGGCTGTGTCTCAGAGGTTCATTACCCAGCTAGGTGTATTACTTGGTGTCACTCAAAAGAATCATTACCCATCATGAAATAAAAAGTAGAAACATACAAAATGTACATTTGAGTTGCTCTAACTTCCTCTGATCAGAATAATTGAGAGAATTATGTCATAGTTTTCCACTTTATAACAGAGTTTCTTTATAAGTCCTATGTGTCATTGTTGTTTAGGGCCCACAAAAATATGAGGAATGAGGCAGACATGCCAGAGCTCCTCTGCCGTAAGTTTGAAAAAGGAGTCAGGAGACTCGCGGAGCTGGTTATGTTAGAATAGATTCACTACAAAGGAGAGTGCTGTGAATTGTGGAAGCCTGATGATTCACAGACCTATACCCCTGAAGCAAATAATACATTATATGTTAATAATAATAAAAAAAGAATAGATTCACTACGTAGGACTTGGGAAGCTACCACCTGATTTTGTTCCTCGGGAGGGTTCTGAGTACATTCTTTTCCCTAAGGGAATAAGAAATGCATCGGTGCAGGAGCATCTGTATTTTTTAGGTCAGTAGGTAGTGGTGGGAGATGCTGCCATGGTCCTAGAGAACCCTGGAAAGGCACAGTTGTGGGCCCCCCACCATCTCTCTTTTCTCCTAAACCAAATTACTCTCACAGCAAACTCCCAACTTTTGGTCACATGGACATCACCCCCAAATGGCTATGCCAGTGATGAATGCCCCTGATTGCCGCCCCCCCC
>ML103487.1:0-11901 GCA_003697995.1 Taxidea taxus jeffersonii | reverse complement strand
AAAAAAAAAAAAAATCTGTCTGAACAGGGTCCTACCTTAGTCCCTGAGCCCAGAGCTATGCAATCTGCCCACCGCTCGCACCTGAGGCACCTGAATGATTGAGCAGATTTCTCCAAACTTGTGTACCGGCTCAGGTTACATAAGCCACTGGCTGTTTGTGTCAATGGTTATTTTGCCCTGTTCTGAATTGGAAGGCGCCTGTTTGATTAGCGCAGTTTATATAACCGAAATCTGAGACTAGAGGAAGGATTTGGCTGGGACTGTTGATTGCACTGGAGGGTGGGTTGGCCAGGAAACTTCCAGAGTGAGAGGCTCTCACGTTGAGGCAGTGAGTTAGAACAAATTGTTCCCCACACTCCCCCCTCAGCACATGAACGCTCAGCGGAATCTAGCTCGTTGACAGAGGTGGGTTCTACTCCTCCTCCAGGGGACGGAATGGGGCTGCTTCCCTCCAAGGGCTGAACAAGGCAAAGGCGCCCACGCAAAGGAGCCGGTGGCAAGGCCACATTTAATGGTCATTTCGTGACCTGTGCCCCATCCGCATTCCAACCGCCTTTTCTGTTTCTAAGCTCAAACACATTTCATGAAGGTTTTTTGGGGTGGAATCTTATTTTTGTAAGAATGGGTGTGTTTGTTGTCTTTTTTCCTCTTTGAAATCTATTTCAATTTTTCCCTTTTTTCCTTCCTGAATTTTAATGGGTCTGAAAGTAGGACTCTGCCAGAATTCTAACAGGCAGGGGAAAAAAAAAAAAGGTACATGATCTTCTTCTCCAAAGCCAACCTGGGGCGCGTTTTCCAGGCCTCTCTCCCACACCCACGCAGCTGAAACCATGGAGGCCATGCGGGTGGCGGCCAAGGCCTTGTGTTGTAAGCCCAGCCGCTTCCTGTTTTGTCTCTCACCTCATCTGGACCCTGGGGTAGACTCAGTTCTCATCTCTTAGACTCTGTTTTTTCAGTCTCTGGTCTCAGTGTCACTTAATCAGGAAAATGCTAATTCCTCAGCAGGGAGAATAAAGTCATAACGGTCTTCTTAGTTTTATACTAAAAGCCTTAGGATCTCTTGAACAAGTAGCCCAACTCTCTTACCCCTGTTTTTCCATCTGTAAAGGGAAAGGCTGTGAAGTGTGTTTTGTTCTCAAACGCACTCATCCCTGAAAGCCATTTGGGAACAATTTAGGCTGGGTCTCATTATCTCAAAAGGTGTGGAGAAAAGTATTAGATAATTCAAACTGCATTCATCATAATCAGTATATACAAGCCAGATGTATCATGGGCTGTAAGTGTAATGGAAGTATGTACTCCCACATGCACACATTACAGAGAAGGTGTACGTGAACTCTCATTCCCCCCACACAGCATAGTGTTTTTCCTCAGGCTCCCCCTTACTTCTGGTCACTTCTCTGTCCCCACCTCCTCTGGAAGGGCCCCCTTCTAATTCAGAAGCCCAACTCCATTAGGTATTTGTCCAAATTCCATGCCAGAGGGATTACAGTTTTGTTAAAAGGTGTAACTCCCTAATATGATTAATCCTGCCAAAGAGAGTTACTAATTTCTTCTAGAATACACTCTGTTGTAAGATCTACCACCAACTTAATTAGTAGTTTTTAGGGATAGGAAGCAAAAATTACCACATGGATTATATATATTAATGGGGAGATGTGCCCCAAGTTCAGATGGCAGATAGCCTTGAGACATCTACAAAAGAGGTATTTGTTCACTATGGTTAAATAAAAGTGCAGGCTTGAGCACTTGCCTGGATGAGATCCCTTCACCACGGGTCAGCTGTGTGACCTTGGCACATAACAGCTCTCAGTGTCTGTTTCTTTGACCATAAAATGGGGATAATAGTACCTATCCCACAGGGCTATTGTGAGGGTTTAATACATGTGAAGTGTTTAGAACAGTACTTGGTAACTGATCAACAAATATTAGTGTAATTGTTAATCCAGATGAATCTTTATTTTTCTTGTTCCAAACAAGTCTGATGAAGTATAGAGAACTTCTCCCTAGAAAAAATACAAATGTGTACAGGCACACGAAATCTAATACACACTAAGGGGTCTTCAAGGCTCTGTGAAGTCTACTCCTCTTCCTAATCCACTTGGTAAAATCTGGAGAGAGCCACTTTGGGCAGCCTGGTGTCGTGGCTCAGAGGCTAGGCTTTGGAATCTGGCCAGCTCAGGTTTTAACCCTGACTCAGCCACCAACGAGTTGCGTGGCCGTGGGCAAGTTCTGTGCCATCTCTAAGCCAGGTCTCTCACACATTTTAAGTGTGAAATTAAAATCGTGATAATAGCAGTACCTTCTTTGTGGACTTGGCCCATCAACAAAAACAAGTTCTGTGGGATAAACTGTATTGGGTCATTGGGGCACAGAAGTCACACTGTTACCTGGGAGGGAGGGAGGGATCATCCAGTTGTTCCCAGTCTTATTTCCAGACACCGCCCCTTTGCAAAAGAGCTAGGAACTGACTGTTGGAACCACGATTCTGAAAAACGTCCCTTATCCTATGAATTAGGGGAAGAATGATGGTAGCGGCAACAAAAACTAAACACGGAGGTGACATATTTCAAGTATTTAAGAAATTGTTCCTTTACTAAAAGGATCTAATGGAAAATCTTAGAGTGACAGTGGAGTACAGTAGGAAGACCCTGGAACTTGCTCTTGGGAGTTAGATTTTAATCCCTCGCTAGCCTTAGAGACCATGAATGGTGATATCTCTGCTCGGAGCTCTCCCCCACTGACTTCGGTTTGGAACACCAGGGGCCTGGTGCATTTCAAGAAGACTTTTCTAAATGGCTAGAGGACCTACCTTTCAGTAGGTAATGCTTATTTATATGCCACATACATTGTTGGTTTGTTTTTTTTTTAAAAGGCCAGAAGGAAACACACCCAAATGTTAAGAGTTGTTATCACTGAGATGTAGGGTTATAGATTATTTTAATTCTCTTGGTATTTTTCTGCACTTCTGTAATTCATTTTGTAATAAGCATGCATTGTTTAAATAATTAATTCAACATTCACCTATATGCCATGTTGAGAGTATAGGCCCCATTATCTCCTGTTATCTACAATCTAGATGGGAATGAGACACTGAATAAGTAATTATACAAATAATTAATTGCTTCCGGGGCGCCTGGGTGGCTCAGTGGGTTAAAGCCTCTGCTTTCGGCTCAGGTCATGATCCCAGGGTCCTGGGATCGAGCCCCACATCGAGCTCTCTGCTCCGTGAGAGCCTGCTTCCTCCTCTCTCTCCCTGCCTGCCTCTCTTGCCTACTTGTGATCTCTGTCAAATAAATAAATAAAATCTTTTTTAAAAATCCACTTAAAAAATAATAATAATTAATTGCTTCCAATGACAATAGGCTCAATAGAGAAGTCTAGGAGACTATGAAGTCAATGGGGACTTGACCTAAGCTAGAGTTTGGGAAGGCATCCCTGAATAAATCATATTAAAGCTAAAATCTGAAGGGGGAGAGAGGGAGACAGAAGCAAAATACTCCAGATGTAGAGAATGGCATGTGTAGAGACCCTGAAGAATGGTGAACTCAAGAAGCTGAACGTAGGCCAGAGGGACTACAGCTTAGAGGAAAGAGGACATCCAGTTAAGGCAAAGGGCCAGAGCGAACATGGCCTTATCCATTGTGTTAATGGTTTTTGCATTATTTGATTTTTAAGAGGAAGAGAAAGCCAGGGTTTGAAGCAGGATAGTAACCTATAGCTATGTCCATTTTGGAATTGTTTTTTAAAGAAAACAACAAAAGTATTTCAAATAACTTGGTACCTATGGCTCAGATTCAGGTTTTTTAAGGCCAATTCATAGACACGTCCTCCATATTAAAAAGTGACTATTGGGACGCCTGGGTGGCTCAGTTGGTTAAGCAGCTGCCTTCAGCTCAGGTCATGATCCCAGCGTCCTGGGATCAAGTCCCACATCGGGCTCCTTGCTCGGCAGGGAGCCTGCTTCTCCCTCTGTCTCTGCCTACCACTCTGTCTGCCTGTGCTCGCTCTTTCTCTATATATATAACAAATTAAAAAAAAAAAAAGTGACTATCATAAGCGTTTGCTCTTGAAGTGTTTCCTTGATGCAGGGAGGCTGCGGAGGGACAGGAACACAGTCCTGCAGCCCGGAATCTCTCTGTGTCAGTCTGGGGCCATGGAGCACTCCGGGAGAGACGGCCTGTCACGTGGTGGAGGGCTGAGCTGCGAGAGACCCTTTCCTCCCACGTGCCTGTGGGAGGGAGGCAGGAGGCCGCCCCATGAGCATTCTGTCATGAAACTTCATGGGCCATGGATACGCAAGAAGATTCCATTCCCAGACCAGCTGTGGTCAAAACACAGCTGGACAAATGACACCGTCTAGGACCTGACAAATTGTGAGTGTGTATTTCAGCTCAGGAGTGCAGAACTAGGTCATTGTCATGCCAATTAACCAAAGTTCAAGCTCAGGTGATGCTCTCAGGGGCCTCTATAAACGTACGTCCTGAAACGGTGTATTAGCAATCCACACCAATGTGAAGATCCTGTGTGTTCCAATGCTTCTGAGTTTATTATTTTTTTATCTTTTTAAAACCTACTGTGCTCTATCACCTCGGGAAATCACCATATCTGAAGTAATTAGCCACTTGGCTGCTGGATAACAGACAAGATGTTTCCAGCAAATGCTCGTCTCCAGCGTTCCTAAATCAACTGTGTACCTACTAACCTCCAGCCTATTGGAATGGCAGAGGGAACTGCCAAAACACACTCCTGCTCCTGGAGTAACTCAAAAGTTTAGTGGGCTCTGGAGCCGCTGGTCACAGGCATCTGGTAGTCAACCCTTTCCTGTAATGAGGAGTTATTAAATATTCACATCAGGAACCAGGACTTTTGTCGGCCCTCCACTGGTCTTCCAACCTGTTACCTATTATGCCTCACACTTTATATACCCCTGAACACAACGTGAAGAAACTTGTGAGTGTTCTATAAAACCTGCCACTGACATCAGGGTGGGTCTTGGAGGCTTATGGTTATCCTAATAAAACCAAGGAATGTATAACAGCCTGTAGCCAGCAGACCACCAACTACTTTATTGTTTAAACACAAAAGGAAACCTCTGGTAAACCTACTGTACCTGAGGTACAGCATGGGGCTCTTTCTTAACCCTTGAAGGCTCTGTGAGGCGCCCAACATAAGATGACATCTGTATGTTTCTTATTTCTCTCCATGTGATGAGTCTGCTAAGTTACACACTTAGACAAGAAATGCCTCTTGATGGAGTGGTTATGAATTACAGATTGCAATATACGAATCAATTCGGATTTTTTTAAAACATAAATTCAAACCAGATCTGGGAGGCTACCTTTCCCTTAGACAGCATAAGCACGAGGCAAAGGAGGAGTCTGGCAGGTGGGCGGTCCCGCAGTCCTGTGATATGTCCTAGGAGACTACAGAATCATCTTAGTCTCTTCTTTTCTCCATGGCTAGCCATATGCTCAGGGGCTCAGGGTCCTAACCCTACCAAAGTGCAAACATAGGAAGGGACCCATATCAGAGTTGACTGAGGAGAAGGAAATGAGGAACAAGGTGTGGGCAGGGAAAGGGAATAGGTGAGAGATGCAGAACATGAGCGACCATAACCAGCACCAATGCCAAGGAGTCCAGGGGAGGAGGACCTGGCAGGAGCGTTGGGAGCCAGCCTCCTGGGGCACAGAATAGGCCATGGAAGGACAGAGAACCCATCTAGAAGGGCAAACAGAAAATAACTGCACGGGCTCTGACATCAGATTATTCGACCTATTACAGTGCTCAGATTTTTTAGCATCTCAAACCTATTAAGTGTAAAAGAGAAGATAAGCTCATGTGGGTATTTTATTTTTAGTTCTAAAAGTTACTAATGGTGGAAATATCAGTGAGTGGATCTGGAGGGGGTTGGGGAAGAAGGCCCTGCCTCTGTTTCCAAAGTCACACCCAATAGTTGGTGGCCTCTGGTCTTGGGATGCTCAGTGATGTGAGGGAGAGCTTCCAGTAAGACCGGGTACCTGTGGGGCAGGTATTAGTCTTCCCTCTCCTAAAGTGCTTTTGTCCTCTGGAACAGGAAATACACTGCAACATATTTGTACTTAAAAGAACTTTCCCATTCAATTTGTTTGGGAGTCATGAATCCATGCCTCTCTTCTTAGTCCTGAAATGTGATAAAGCTTTCTCAATAATTTCTCTGATTCTGGTTTTGCTCCCTCCAAGCCATGATTGCCCACTTAACCGTCCGAATATTGTCTAAAAAAACCGAATTCCTGCTTAAAAGCCTGCTGGGACTCCACATTACCTACAGTGTAGAGTCCAAACCCCACAATGTACTCATGGGCACTCCCACAGCCTCCTCTCTTTGCTTCCTTCCTTTCTTTTTAAAAAATTAAGCTTAGTTTTAATTCAGCATAGTTAACACTCAGTGTTATGTTTGTCTCAGGTGTGCGATGTAGTGATTCAGCCTCTCCATGCATCCCTCAGTGCTCATCACAGCAGGTGCAGCCCTTAGTCCCCATCCACTCTATCCCCCATCTCCCCCACTCCGGTAGCCATCATTCTCTATAGTTAAGGGTTTGCTTCTTGGTTTATCTCTCTCTTCTTTTTCTTCCCCTTGTTGGTTTTGTTTCTTAAATTTCACATATGAGTGAAATCATGTGGTATTTGTCTTTCTCTGACTGACTTAACCTCCCTCAGCATAATACTCTCTAGCTCCATCCATGTTGTTGCAAATGGCAAGATTCTTTCTTTTCTATGGCTGAGTAATATTCCATTGTGGGTGTGTATGTGTGTATATACTCACACACACCTTCTTTATCTTTATCTATTCATCAGTCAATGGACACTTGAGCTGCTTCCATAATTTGGCCTTTGTAGACAATGCTGCAGTAAACATTGGATTGCATGTATCCCTTTGACTATCATCTCTTTTCAACTCTCCTGCTTGCCCTTCAAGTAGCAGCCATATGCATACTTTTGCTCATGTCATTTGATATGTGAGATCTTCTTCTCTGTCTTCTGCCCCATTGTCAACCTGCCTGACCTCTTCTGGTTTTGAGAAGCAGCTCAGGAGGTAGATCTCTAGGCTGAGGTGGAGAGATATTTCCTCCCTGACCATCCTCTGACACAGCACCCCTATATCACATGGAAACATCCCATCTCCCCACTGGCACTGGGAGCACCATATGGGCAGGGACAATGTCTTATTCTCCTACTGCAACATCTGGCAAGAGTGATCATTAGAAAATATTTGATGAGGGGTCTCTGGGTGGCTCGGTCAAACACTGACTCTTGATTTTGGCTCAGGTCATGATCTCGGGGTCATGAGATCCAGCCCCACATCAGGCTGGGTGTAGAGCCTGCTTAAAATTCTTTCTCTCTCTCTCTCCCTCTGCTCCCCCCCCCCAAAAAAAAAATTGATGAGTGAAACTAAATGATGTTTTGCCAAAAAGAAAGTGCTTCACTAAGGTAAAAAATTCCCTGGGCATTAGGCATGTTTTCAAAATCCTGTAGGAACACAATGTATATAAGTTTTTAATTATCCTTAATAATCCTCTCTATATGTTCTATACACAGCTCAGCCCCTTAAGAATTGATTTAAATGAAAAGCCAGATAATTTTGAAAGCAAGGTGATCAAAGGATGTTTTGATGAAATAATTGGAAGGAAGAGAAAAATAAACCATAGGACATCTGACTAGGGAGGCTTTAAAATACCCTCCAGTAGAAATGAAGTTACACGGTTGTCTGAGGACAATATAGTAGAGATCATTTGGAGGTGCTAGCATGGATAATCTGAACTCCATGCCCCCATAGACCTTATTTTTCTAGAATTCTAAAAAAAAGTTATCAACTTCTTAGTGGACACAATCTTTCAGTGTTGTTTCACAACTGTGTAGCTACAGGACCACCCCGTATAGTTTGGGGATCTGCTGCAAAGAAATGCATCAAACTTACCCCAGTCCTCATGAGGTTTATCCTCTGACAACAGGATTTCTCCCCTAAAGTCAATATCCTATAGGGGTCTTTATCTTCTCTGTGTTCTCTGGACCTCCGGGGCTGATGGGCTGGACCACACCTGGAGTATGACTTCCTCCATCCAGCTGGGGGTCACCCCCCGGGAGTTACTGGGAGACTCGCATTTTTACATTCAGCGTGTTACATCAACCATCAAAATAATCTGGAGTTGGTTTATTTTCTGGAAAACTATTTGCTGCAAACTGAAAATTGTCAGTCAGACGAAAAGGATGTGAATGACAGAAAAACCACAGCAGTGTAAACAAAGCAAAAATATTGGCTGGTACCACTCAACCTGTAGAAGGTGCACACGGAGGGCTAATACTGAGCAGCTAACAGTTCTCAGTCTACATAGAAGCCTACCAAGGCCATAACCACGAACCTTCTAGGAGGTCTAAACTAGGAAAGCTCATATGGTGAAAAACAACAAGGACATACCGCAGAAATTCCAACTCCTTTTGACAAGTATCCAATGCTGGGAATTAAAATTGGTATCAAATTATTCAATAAGGGCCCCCTTCTGCTCCTACCTCTACCACCATGACCACTGCTGCAACACAATATTTTCTTTTTTCCTCCCAGAATGTAAAGTTGGAGCTAATCTAATTCAGTAGCCCAATTTATATGAGCAAGAAGCAATTGGAAATTCCAGCATTATAAGCAATTTTTTGTTGTTGTTATCATATATGGGTTGGTCTAATTCTGGATAAACCACTCATAAAACCACTTATTCACCTTATGTCTCCAGCTGAAGAGGCATCAACAGCAACTGTGTAGTTGCTTCTCCTTTGACAATTACTGCTCAGACACAGGCCCTTCTCTAGAAGTTGGTGCTGAAATCCTGTAGCAGAAGGAACAGTCAGTTATCCACCGGAATATAAGCTCCAAATGGAAGAAAACATCTGTTCTATAATTTTGAAGGTAGAATGTTTACACAACAATTGTGAAGACCAGAATGAGAAGGTATCAAGGTCACCATTGGATCCAGAAATACTATATTTGGTATCTACCCAAATGAGTTGAAAATTTTTATTAACACAAAAATTTGCACATAGATGTTTCTAGCAGATTTATTCACAATTGCCATAAGCAATCAAGATGTCCTCCAGGAGACGAATAGATAGATAAATTGTGGCACATCCAGACAATGGAATATTATTAGGACTGAAAAGAAATGGACTACCAGGCCATGAAAAGACATGGAGGAACATTAAAGGTATATTACTAAGTGAAAGAAGAGAATATGAAAAGACTATGTACTGTGTGATTCTAACTATGTGACATCCTAGAAAAGGCAAAGCTATGGAGACAGTGAAAAGACCGATGGTTGGCAAGGGTTAGAGAGGAAGGAGAGCTGAATAGGGAAAGCACGGAGGATTTTTAGGGCAGTGAAAATATTCTGTATGGCACTGTAATGATGGATACATGTCATTATACATTTGTCAAAACCCATAAAATGTACAACACCAATGTAAACTGTGGACTTTGGGCGATAACGATGCATCAGTGTTGGTCCACTGATTGTGACAAATGGACCATTGTAGTGGCAGATGTTGATGGTAGGAGAGGCTGTTGGGTGGGGGGATAAGGGGTATTTGGGAACTCTCTGCACTTTCCACTCAATTTTGCTGTGAACCTAAAACTGCTCTAAAGTGAAGGTCTACTGTTTTTTAAGTCTCGAGTATCAAAAAGAAAAGGAGATAGAGGAAGCAGAATAATATGAGTCTTTTAAATATTTGATTTAAATATCAATGTTCACCCTCTGACCAACTTAGAGCAGTCACAAAGGGGTACTTTATTTGTGATGTGTCCTTACTGATGGAGCTCTGTCCTCACTGAACTCCTTTCCTCAGTATCGAAACCCCACTCCTGCCCTCTGTGGTGTCAGGACATGGCCATGCCAGGCAGTTTGCTATCTGGTCTGTGCCTGTGGCTTCAAGAGAACCACCAATGTGTGAGAAGGCAGGAAGGTCAGCCTTTCCCCAGCACATCTTTCACATGTACCCATAGACTCAGATCTGCCCCAGACAGCCGGTACAAACTTGAACTTGCCCTGCGTTCCTGAAGAGGAAGCTCCACAGCTAAGGACTAACTTCCATCCAAGACAGGAGGATCCCTGAGGACACAGCAGGCTGGACACCCATCGTTCTAACAAGGTTGGAGCGATCACAGAGGCCCAAGTGAACACTGAAGAGGCACTTGTCTGAGAGTGGCCTGGACACAAGGAAACACCAGCAGCTCGACTCCCCTCTCCCCATTCTCCCAGTTTGACACTGACACAGAGAAGAAAGACCCCACCTAAACTCAGATTTAGCAGCAAGAATGGAACTAAGCTATAGTTTTGCGACAGAAACTGACGAATTTGTCCAATAAATTGACAAGTTTAACGTCAGACTTGAAACCTCTTGTTCATACACCATCATTACGAAAGTATCTATTTCCCCAATATCGCAATTCCACCTTCCGAACCACAGATTCTTTTCTCTTCAATATTTTGGGGCTGATATTTTTGCCAATATTCACGCAGCTGCTGGGAATAAAGTTCCTGGTACACAATAGACGGACAAGCAGTGGAGTCTTTTGAGAGTATGGTGGGCAACAGTGACCCCTGCTGGACGAATGAGGACAAAACTAGCACGACACTGAACTAACAAAAAGGAAAATGTTTTTAAATGTTTTAATGTTCTACTCCTCCTACTCTGGAGGAGTAGGAAAAATGTTTTGTTTTTTATTTTTAGTCACATTTTTAAATTATTGATTTAAAAACCAAACCTACAAGACTTACTCTTTTTTAGATTTCTGGAAATAACTTCTGTTGAGTGTTTGCTACTTCTACGCAGGTAAGTTGATGCTTAGGTTAAGCGAGTTTTTTTTTAAAGAGCTCCGCCTATTCTGTGCATGGGTTCTAAAAGCAGCTTAACTGCCTGTAGCTGAACAATTTCTTTTCCATCTAATTGCTTGCCGGAGCTCCAACTTATTTGTGCACAGGCCAGAATTTATCTGCTTAGTGAGCAGGAGTAATTCTGAGAAACCTGAAAGCATGTGGTAGACTTCAAGACTGCCTGGGGAAAAGGGGTGTGTTTGAGATAGGTCAGTGGGGTCAAAAACATTCAAAGGGAACGTGACGCATCTTGCTAAACTTTTTCCCTGGGCTGCAGTGGAATTTGGATATTTTCAGAATCCTTAGGTCCTTAATTTGGCAGGGATAGAGGGGGGAGGGGGAGTGCTTTTCATCCTGAGGCTTTAAACTATGCTTTGCTCTGCAAAGTCCTCTTTAACTCTGTTTTGGGGACATCATGAAGAGAGTTGGTGACTCAGTTCTCTGACTTTCAAAATCAACATGCTTCATCACACTGGTTTCTAATCTGCTACTACCTTGCTGGGCAACTTTGGGCAAGTTTTCTAAGTTTCCTTGGCCTCAGTTTCCTCTTCTGTAAAATGGGATTGCTTGTAGTACCCACTTCACAGTGTTATTGGGAGGATTCCTTGAGATGAGGGATGCTCAGTGCTTAAATGGTAGCCTGCCCCCAGTAATTGCTCACCAAATACAGGATATAATTACTGAAAGTAAACTAAACCTGTGCACAGACAGGTTCCTCTTTCCTTCCATTTCTTCCTCTTCCCTCCCTTCTTTCCTACTTTCCTCTTTCAAGAAATACTTATGGAGTCTCTATTATGTTCAGACCTCTGTGCTAGACACTGAGGAGCATAAGAAGCTGAAAAAGGCACTTTTCCTTTCCTCAGAGAGCTTTCAGTCTCTTTGATGTTTTATTACCTGGCTGTTGCTTAGTGATTCTAAAACTTGTTTGCTAACGCCCTGGAACAATACAAATTAGCTTAAATGACAATGTCCAGTCTTAGAGGTGAACACATAGAAACATCAT